>JARVKF010000003.1:0-144779 GCA_039778275.1 Seiridium unicorne | reverse complement strand
CCCCCCCCCCCCCCCCCCCCCCCCCCCCCCCCCCCCCCCCCCCCCCCCCCCCCCCCCCCCCCCCCCCCCCCCCGCGGTGAGATTAAGTGGTTCCGCGTAGACAGTATGTCTTAGCGAGTGACGACGATCATCATAATATACTAACGCGGCACCTAATTCGGGTGCACTGTGTTATGGATGCAACACGCCTTAGTGTTGGGTTTTCTTTTTTCCTCCTTACAATTTTACGGAGGATTATACATACCTAAGGAAGGTTAGTGGTCGAAGGCATACGCTCATAAAGAAAGACGGCGAATTCGACTGGTCGATATAAGGGGACTAAAATTTCGTGTGGGGGCGTGGCTGCAATGGGTCAAGCACGGTCTAGCACTCATCCATCAAAGCGCTGTCCTCTTAATTCTGCCATGGATAGACACCCAACCCTATGGTAATGCCTATTCGAGAGATCTATGATCTTGATGCGGCTTTGCGTATAACAACGCCTAACGAAAAGGACGGTAATTGACTTGTGGCAAGTCTCTGATCAGTCACCTAACATTTCGGGCCGGGTTCTTTGTTGTTCTACGCCACTCCAGCCAACGAAGTAAATCTCCAACGCACCAGACTCGGGTTGTTCCATCCTATTCAGCTCATTTCGTTCCCAGTTGTTTATTGTAATAGTCAATATCGTGACCCGAACCTCGTAGTTGTGGCTACATCAACACATCAGAGCATAAATTGCGACAATCGAACAATGCATGTGCTATTCGACTCGCTGAATGGATGACATCAATACTAGCGGTCTGACCAGTACGCTCGATGCCGAATCTATTACTAGATTGTATGTACTTCATATCCTATTCCCTCCATATCAAATGAGTCGCTGGGAAGACTTCAACATTGACTCGTTTGTTTCATGTATGTTCGGTACAATGCCGAAGAAGTCCAGTTCAAGGTGATCTGCGCTAATCTCCGGCCACACAACACGCGGTAGTACCGCCGCAAAGACCTTCCACTCAAAGCCCCTGGATCACCCCACGTGCATAGCCAAAGCATACATCGCGTAGAGTGACATGGGTAAAATATGGAGGGAGCGAAAGTGCGGAGGAGCTATGGGGTGTAGAATTTGTCGCGATATCCTAGTTAATCGACAACGAAATTGCTAGCCCGTAGGGGTTCGGTATAAGTATCTCTGCGCCCACAGGAGCAGTCGGGTTGAATAGTTCACTGCGCGATTCGGCATATTCAACGAGCGATCATGTTTTCATCACGGTTGATCGTCGCCGGGTTGGCCCTGCTGGCCACAAGCTCGTAAGCTCTATACTCCTTCGGGCACAATACACCAGGATTTACCATTAACAATCATGCCAGTAATGGCCAATCATTATCTTGCGATTCTGTTGAATCGGGATATCAATGTAGCCCAGAGATCTCACAGTATTGGGGCCAATATTCGCCGTACTTCGCAGTGCCTTCGGAGATTGATAACGCAATCCCAGCAACTTGCGAAGTTACATCAGTTTTTATGTTGTCTAGGCATGGCGCACGCGACCCGACAGCTTCCAAGACAGAGGTGTATAATGCAACGGTGGCGGCGATCCAAAACTCAACGACATCATACGGCGCTGGTTATGAATTTATCAAGGACTACGAATACACACTGGGTGCTGATCAGCTCACCGCTTTTGGTCAACAGGAGTTGGTCAACGCGGGCGTAAAGTTTTACCAGCGATACGAAAGCCTGACCCGTGATGCTACGCCCTTCGTCAGGTCTTCTGGAGAAGACAGAGTGGTCGAGTCGGCTCAGAACTGGACGCAAGGCTTTCACCAGGCTAGGCTAGCGGCCCATTGTAATGACTCCGATGCCTTTCCCTACGACGTAGTGATTATATCGGAAGACGAAGGTGTTAACAACACACTCAGCCATAGCCTATGCACTGCTTTTGAGGACGGACCAGATCACGATATCAATGATGCAGCGCAAGCAATCTGGAGTGCAGTGTTTCTACCAAACATCACGGCGCGACTGAATACGAATTTGGTAGGCGCCAACCTCACGGACGAGCAGACGATCTACCTGATGGATCTGTGCCCCTTCAACACCGTTGCTAATGCAGCCGGAAACATCTCGGAGTGGTGTTCGCTCTTCACCACTGAAGAGTGGCAGCAGTACGGTTATTACGAGTCGCTGGACAAATATTATGGCTATGGGTATGGCAATCCGCTGGGCCCGACTCAAGGTGTTGGGTTCACGAACGAGCTTATCGCACGCCTTACAAACACCAGTGTTCAAGACCATACTAGCACCAACTCGACACTAGATAGCTCACCTGATACTTTTCCGCTGGGTTTGCCCTTGTACGCCGACTTCTCGCACGACAACGACATGTCAGCAATCTATAGTGCCCTCGGGCTTTACAATGCAACGGCACCGCTGTCTAATGTCACATTGGAAACGACCGCTGAGACTAATGGGTATAGCGCGAGCTGGACCGTACCCTTTGCTGCTAGAATGTACGTGGAAAAGATGACATGCGGTGGTGCCGATGAAGAGCTGGTGAGAGTGCTGGTCAACGACCGTGTGATCCCGCTAGAAACATGCGGTGCTGATGAATTGGGCCGTTGCACTCTAAATGCTTTCGTGGCGAGCCTCAGTTTCGCTGAGAGCGGCGGCTTCTGGGACCAATGCTTTGTTTGAGATATGGATCACTATCTAGAAGGAATACGCTGATGTTCTCGTGGAATAATACTTGACCATGTGAGAAAGTCGGCCATGCAAACATAAAGCTCCTGCTTCAAAATGAATTATGTTTTTATTATCAAACCTACTTCAGTACACACCAAACGTATAAGATCAGCCATAGCTAATGTAGTCAACATCCCGTCCAACCTCACCAAAAACGACATCCTAACGCTTCCACTCGTATGGGTAGTCACTCAGCTCGACGATACCATGGGATGGTATCTTCGGTACCTAGCTAGAATATGCATGTACGAATTGGCTAGAGTTAACCGGGTGCCGCCCCCATCAAGAATGACCCTCCCGGTAACATAGCTATGCATGGTTTTAAATGAAATGGTATCGTATTTCATAACTATTAGATGTAGGCTGTGATAAGTTATGAAATGCATGAGCATGTTGAGTCCGTGATCGAATAGTGCATGCGGTACCGCATGAGAGAGCAAAAGGAACCCTGAACCCAGTAGGTTAGGGCACTCACGTCGTACGGTAATATCTTCATTGCTGCCTTTGCAACCTAGCACGGTTTCCACCATGGTCATAGGGTGCGAGTATATCCTCGAATCCATTCTATGCCTTTCCGGCCTCGGCAGCCCTCTTGGTCGCCAGACCACCCAACTTCTCTGCCGCAGCCATTAAGGCGCGCGGATCCGCGCCTTGGATCATCGCTTGTCCATGCACCGCGACCTGCTTCCCATCTTTGAAAAACATGAATGTGGGCATAGCCGTGACGCGATATGCTCGTGCAACATCTTGAGCGTGGTCCACGTTTACTTTCGCGAAGGCAAGCTGGCCGTTCACACTGTGCTGCTCTGCTAACTTAGTCCAGATCGGAGCAATTTGTTTGCAAGGCGGACACCAGTCCGCAAAGAAATCGACGGCTACGTATGTATTGCCTGAGAAGAGCGCCTGTAGCTCGGGCAGCGATGACGGGTGATGCACCTTGTCTGTCATGTTTGGCGGGGTTTGCTGTGATGAATAGATCTCTCGATCCCGGTACTGAATCTGACGAGTGTTTGGTCGATGAATTAGTGAATGAATATTGGTGCGTCAGAGAAGAGGAGGACGATTCTCGTCAAGAATTAGCGCGCGAGGAGATATCGTAGTTTTCTCAAATAACCTTGAATCGGGGTTCGATCAGCGACGATGGGGTTCGCGAAGCTGACTAACCTAACTAAAAAGTTAAAATGGTGTGATTGCCAAATGTGGCGGGGCGCGTCGCAGAGGGGCCAGAAGTAGCCAATGTCTTCTAGCCAGAACCACGGATATGAACTCAGAAGAGATCATATTTCATACATATGGTACATTCTCCATTTTTACTCGAGATGGATCGAATCGATCTAACATTGGGGGAGGTATTAGCTCTGAGGAGAAGTTGCAGTTAAGTATTAGACAGAGAGCCATCTTGTTAGAGAGAACTATGCCCACGAAATTTGAAACATTGCATAACTTAATCGTATTTGCGTGACCATAATTACAGAATGAAAGCCTCACGCTTATCCGCACAACCATCTTGCTGATCGCGTTTCGTCTGTACCAGGAAGTCAAACTGATCAAAGGTCGAATCCCTACTGTAGGTGCAGGCTACATTGTAGATTCGGGTATGTGTCAAGGATGACCCATACGACACCCAAGCCTTATAGCACCTAAGTGATACTACATCGTACCCTGGGGCATGTTCATTGCACTGGCAGGAGTGTTGAACCGCCTGTGGGGCCTTCCAGGCGAGTTACTTTCCGCACTGAGGTCCCCGTGCCTACATGTACTACCCCAGAGCCTCACTCAATCTTCGTCTGAGCAGCATCGCTGCTATTTCCCTTGCGACCCAAATCTAATGTATTGCCATGGTCATACTCCAACTCAAAATGCAGGCGAGGGCCTTTTGATCAAGCGATGCAGTAGTGCAGCACAGAACCAAGGGAAGCAGGATATCACAATTATCCGGCAGAGAAAATGGTTGTTCGTCGGTCGTGACATCTTCAAGTGAGCTGTCTCAGGGTCACGCGACATGCACATCAGCTACTATGCACGAGCCGGCTACTGACCAACTTCTGCACTTTCGAGACGAAGGGCTTGCAGCTTCCCATGCGCCAAGCTTACTCGCTGCTGATGGAATCTTCGGGTGCCATCCCCTGAGGCTAATATGTCCCCATACAAGATTCTAACCAGAGTCAATTCCCACGGACTGTCAGTATCGTAACAAGAAACATAAGCCTACTTTGCAAGCGCTACATGAAAGGAAAGGCTGCTCTAGCCCGCAAGTAACAAGAGGCTTTGCAACTTTGCAACATATAACCAATAAGTCACATCCGTTGACCGCAGCTTACATCCTTGCCGTCCCCCTAGTTAGTTTGCACATGCTATAATACGCGGAAGATCTCGAGACACTGAGTTGCGCTGGCCGCTGCCGTCTTGCCGAACAGCCTCAGCATCTTCGGAACATGGAACACCCTGAATTCTTCCCAAGCAATCACGAATTGATGTTACCAAACTTCTGGGACAGGCCGACTAGGACGGAAGAGCTTCATTATTCTCTGCAACATGCACTACACAACCCCTCCTTGGCAGGGACTCCTGGCGTCAAGTCTTGAGGCGAAACTCGCCCACGATTCACGAGATCCACCGCATACAGCATCTCCAAGCACTGCTGGCCGGGCTTTTGTCGGCAGTTATGAGTCCTATTTCCCTATCTCTGAATGCCAGCGGACATGTCGACCTGTCTTCAAGCTGTATAGAACACTGAAGGAGAACGGAACAAAGCATTAAGCTAGAGTACCAACTGTAGACCCAGAAGGAATGTAGAAACAGCCACTAGGCTAGTTAGTTGATTTGTTTCTTCGGCAACGCAAGCCGTGCTGCCCTTGAAGAGTCTGTATGATGTTCCGGAGACACGGCCGAAATCCCCACATCGCCAATGGTTAACAAGGCATACTGCTGACTGCCGACTATCGCAGAGAGGCACCGAAGAAGGTTTGGAGACGCAAGGAGGCTCTTTCTGGGGCTCTTTGCAGGGGTGTAACGGGCCTAAAGCATGAATATTACCGGCGAAGCTTCGCTTTTTGCCGAGCTGCAGCTATGAAACCCTGGCCCCGCCGCCCGCCCCCTGCTGAGACAGAGGACCCCTGGGCGCTTTGTCGCAACTCTCAACGACGTGTTATGCGAGACACGCGGTGGGCTTCAACCATCACCAACTAGCACCTCAGCGGCATCTAGCAAATGCTCGAGGCCCGCAAGCTCTTCCACCATAATCCACCTGCAAAACCCGCCTTGCTTGCACCGCTCAGACTTCAGCTAGGTCACACACCCGGCACGACATATTGGTCCCGTGCAAGGTCGCGCTTGGTTTCTCAAGACTTGAGCCTGGACCGAGATGGGTAGGACCCGCAAGTATGCTGGTGACTGATTCACAACCGCTGGCTGCCAGCTCGCGTCTCATGTACACGAGATGTCTTCTCTTCGAATGCTTGGGGGTCTCACTTTCGCCCTGGAACAATCGCCATTGGACAACGAGCTTGGAACGCCTCTCTGGCACATCTAGCTTGTATGGGGGAGGCTTCGACCTGGCGTCACACCTCCAGTCATGGGTCCTCCCGAGTACCGTAGAATATACCCCAGTCCTACAGGGAAGTTTCACTCCACAGACCTTCTTTGGAAGGTCCTGCTCCAAGTGCACGGTTCCTAGAAGCCAAGGTCCTGGGCCCCTTGTTGCAGGCTAAGAGGCCAACTTCATGCTCTAAGATCTTCCGGCCGGGGAAGTACAGAGATCATTACCACTTCTGATGCTCTTTCGTACCCTCTTTTCCTTTCTCCTTCCTACACCCTTACCATCCTTTCCACTCATATCTTCAAGGCAGGCCTTTTCCTTCTTGTTTTGCTTTCTTGGTAGCCTTGAATTCTGGGCTGGACTCGATTCTGTCGCTTTTCCTTCGACCTACATCCGAGGTCTCCATTATATCTCTATTTTAATACCATACGCTGGCGTTTTGAACTAAATCCATTGCTTTCGGTCATGTATAGAAGTTGATCGGCAACTTCTTCGAAAGCGCCGCGACGCGTGTTGCTAAAGCATGACTGAGGACGAAGAGATGGCACCATCAAAGGCTAGGGGGTCGCTTGAACGCCGCCAGTTGGGTTCCTCGTCGGGTCGTATTTTATCGAAGTCTTCGGAAGATAGTGTTGAGTCGATATCTGGGGCCGATAGATTCGGCGCCAACGAGATTCGGGATGGTGGTGGTGATGATGGGAAGGGAAACGGCAGTGGCAACGGTGGTGGTAGAGAGGGCGGCGATAGAAATAAGGGCAACAACAGGAGCCAAGATGATGACAGCAACAGCGACAAGAATGATAAAAACAACGATGGGAATAACAACAACAATGTTGGCAACAAGAACAACAGTCAGATCGACTCGACCACAACCAGCATCGTGATAGCTAGCAGCACTCCGGAACTTCCTCCGTTGGCAGTGCCTATAGCGCCGCCCGTGACCACGTCGTCCTTACTCACCGTTTCGACAACACCGGCCGTCTCGGTTGTTGAGACAACAAGCGTCATAACGTCAATACAAATGGCCACAATGACGACGATCATCCCAGTGATGGCAACTATACCACCTATCTCAATCTCTAGTCAGCCGCGGAAAGGTGTTGATGGGCCAGGACCGGATTTCACCCCAGCTCTTCCCGCTTTTGGGACATCGTCTTCAATCGGAACGGTGGCTGTTACGGCCACAGATACGACCGCTGCCACCACGGCAACCGCAATTGCAGATTCTCTCAGCGGTGATAACAACAACAAAACCAACGGCAACGGCAACGGCAATGGTAATGGCGGACATGGTGGCAAGAATGATCAAAATAACAAACCACCCCCCGGTGCGCTAGACCCGGCGGCAGAGCACGCGCTTATTGCCGTAGGCTCAATAGGTAAGATGGATTATAGTTGCTTCTATTCCCGTCATAACTAACCGATTCGTAGGCGCATTTGTGCTGATATGTTTCGTGGCCTGGGTAATTTATCGCACCGTGAAGAAGTCGAGACGCGGCCGAGACTTCAACGGTGGAAATTCTGGATTCATCAATAGGCTCCCATGGCGCAGAAACCAGAACAACGCTGCGTGGGATAGCAGGAGTATATTCATGACCAACGACATGCCCCCTCCACTTTACGAGAAAGGAAGCCACAACTCGATGGAGGATGGGGGATATTATGGCCCCGACAAGGGGTACCAGCAACAGCAGCCGGGGAGATTGACCCGGTCAAATACGTCAAGCTCACAGAGAAGCCTCATGCCACAATTAGCTCCAGGTTCAGTGATCGTGATCCCGGCAGAGCAGTACATGGCCATGAGCCAAACACAGTCGCCTATAGGAAGCGAACAAGCCAACACCATGAGATCACGGATGCCGGATTCTTTCTTCAACCAGTCAGAGCTCGCCCGCCAGCCCTCGGATGCCTATGATCCAGCGCGGCGGCAGGTCAACAGAGCAAGTGAGCTCTCTTCTCTGTCGTCAGGCTTCGGGGACGGTGATATCATCATACCCGAGCAGTACCTCAACAAGCCGCAGCCTGCAGCGACGCAACTACGCCAATCGAATAACTTCATAACACGTTTCTCCTGGATGAGCCGGAGAGATGCGGGAAACCGAGAGACTGTCTACACGACGACCAGCGAGGATCGTCCTGCCAAATATCGGTCAGTGGGAAGTTGGGTCAACCAACAAACCGGGAGGCTAAAGAGAGCGGAAGAAAAGAAACAGGAGGTTCCTCCGATCCCCAACATCCCGCCTAATGTCAATGGCCAGGGGGATTTCAGGTAACCAAGATGGGCCACGAAACGCCTTTACCCAACAGCTCCGGTCCATTGACTGCCTTGATTTAATGACCACCCGACCAAGGAGACGGGCTGGCGGCGGGGGCTGTAATAACAACCGTTCATATATCTTATTCGTATTTGTACATAACACTGGTCTGGTTCTCGGGCTTCGTATATATGAGGCAGAGGCGGCATCCGAGTCCAACCCCAAATCGGTTGGCAAGCACACTCTTGAAACTGGCATATCTAGCATGGCGAGGCGTTTGAATTGAAAACATGGTCACCTCCAAGTGGCCATTTGACATTTAACCAATTATATTTATCGTTTCCTGAAGATGTTTTAAGGAACACACATAATACTCATTCATTATCTTGTTCGTTTTCCTTTTCCCGTTCCGAGTGACTTGCCTTGCTATGGGCATGCAACTAAAATGCAGCTTGAGCAAGTATTCAACGCTGGGTTGGCGTACCGGTCCTTTCCAAGACACGAAACGTGGTACGTAATTGAATTGTTTACCTCTACTGGTTTACAGGAACAAACCGACAATGAGGTGTGCGAGGCTCGGTTTCTCATCAAGGTTAGTTTACCTGCAACACTGAACATTCTAATGACATGGGGGGTTTGAACTAATCGATTCGGGTCGTCATCATGTAAGTGGCAGACGGATTAGCATGACATCGACAATGGTTGACACCGAGTTAATGCATGAGCATCTATGTGGTGGTGGTACCCATGCAACCAAGGGTGCAGCTCACTGTAGAAACAAAACCAAGGAATGATGGGTATATCCACGAATTGAAAACAGCCCTTTTCTCTTGCCAAAACAGGATCTTGACGATGCAACAGACACGCCAATAGAACGCGCGTTTCCTGTGACATTGAGACATCTCTCTTCCACATGACTCAATGTACAATCTACATATCGTAGAAGCCCCCAGAGTGGACACCTACATAGAATTACCGGCGTGGCGTCTTGATACCCACGGCCAAGCGGACATAGAGCTGCGGAGCGCCATGGCTCTCACCTATTCCCCATGCCTTCTAAAGACGAGTTGTAGTAAGTTGAAACCTGGAACACTAGACCAGTAATCCTCGTGTTTCCATCCAGCGCTTGGTCCATTTCGAGGCAACGGTCGCCTCGAGTATTGCACAGCCCGCCCTCTGCGGGAACGGGAGCACTACGTCGCCTGCCAATCAGTGGGTTTAGTGGGCAGCCAGCTTTTCCGGCTGTGGCGCAGCTAATGACGCAGCTTGAGTGTAGCGCCCGCCGCAGGCAAGAACGCAGCCAGGCAGCTCACAAGCCGCGCTCCATTGCCCATTCCGGCTTTTGGCGTTTGGAAGCAACCCAAGCCCAGCTTCATGTTCAAGCATATCCCGGATGCAATGACTGTCGGGATCCGTCTGCGACCTGGAAGGAGGCTGCATTCTCCGAGCACTCCAATTTTCTGGCGATCCTCAACTCCTTCGCGTGAAGAAACCTAGACTCCGCCAACAGTGATTTCCTGCTCCCCTCTACACAGAACGCGCCCTAAGTTCTCGCATGTGAGCTCAGCCTTGCAACCTCAGCTGACAGGCTCCCATGATCCCCAACTGAGACTCTTCTCTTCCGCTACATTAACCCAACTCTTGGCTTCATTCTTTCTGCGCGCTTCGATTCCAGGTCTCTCGTAGCTTTCGTAACCTGGATTGAGAAATCTCAGGCGCCGACAACCTGTCCCTAAATCCATCTGACCGAAAACCCCCACTAGTTAAGCTGGACCCGTCATACTTAGCCCGCGATGCTCGACGAGAACCTGCCAACCTTCTTTGCGCGGCAGTCGTCCGACAGCCCCTTGTCATCAGTATTGTACTTCACCCAGAACGGCTCCGAGCCCGCCCCCGAGTATGCATACAAGCGCCCAGACCCGAGCCTGCCAGAATCGAGAAACAAATACGCCGTGGGCTTGACAGACGCCTTCACACAAGATGTACTCTATGGCGAAGTTCTCATCGAGCCTGAATGGCAGCAACCTACCTTATCTGCAGCTGAGATCAGAGCCCAAAATGGCGTCCCACCGCCTCCGGTGCCCCTGATACCGGAAAGCTTCACCATACAACTGTATAACCCAGATCAACAGATCGTTGTGAAGGGTGAAAAAAGCACCTGGACTGGCAAGGAGTCGTGGGAGTTTGAGATGCCACAGCAGAGCTTCAAGCTGCCTTCCACATCCAAACTAGACCAAGACACAGATCCCACGGGCAACATTCTGACGCCGAAGATTATGTTTCGATGGAAGCGGGATAGCAAGTTCTCGAAAGACATGACATGTTATATGACCGGAAGATCATTGGGAAAGCAGAAGAGCAAGGACCCGGATATCACGGTGGCTATGTACAAGCAGGGCAGAAACTCAGGTCTGACCATCTACGAACCGAACCTGAACAGAGTCGAGGTCGAGGACCGCAAAGGGCTCGAGCTGGTCTTGTTACTCGGTGCCGAGGTTATACGAGAGATTTACCTGTTCGCGAGCCGTGACTCGTTCAACGTCTCCGGTGCTCCGCCAACGAAGCGAAAGAACTCCCGCCCAGTGCCGGCCGGCACACCTCCGAACACATCTTCTCCAGTCAACAACGCTTTTGCCATGAGTGGGGGACTTAGCAATGTGCCGCCAGCCAAGACCACTTCACCTGTAACGCAACAGCCGACGCCACCATCAGATCCAAGGAACCCGGCGGTAGTGGATGCCGAAACCCGGCGGCTACAGGCACAGGTACAGAAGGAAGAACGCGAACGCGAAAGGCGGGACAAGGAAGAGCAGAAGCGTATCAAGAGAATGCTCGAGGAGGAAGAGAAACAGAGGCATCGGCGCGAGGCCGAGGTCGAGAAAGAAACCGAGGCGTTAAGGAAGCAGTTCGGCATGCAGGGTCAAGACTACGCAGCGAGCAGACCGAATCTCCCCCCGCGGCCGTCGAATCAGCCAAATAGCGTACCTCAAGCGCAACTGCACCCGCCTGGTGCTGTGAACGGAATTGCTCCTCCTACTAGACCTCTGAGTGCAGGCCCATCACACAGCTTCGGCAGCTGGTGGCATGGTCCGGGGGTTGGACCCGTTGTGCCACCGCAGCAGCACGGTCCCCCACAACAGCAACCTCAGAACAGTTCAGGCAGGAGGAAAGACGGAGCAAGTAAGATTCATAAGAAACGTAGTGTGTTCTTCTGAGTGAATCGACCCACGCTGGGATTGAGCCTGGCCGATTAGAAAATTTGCATTGCGTTTCTAATGCATTGGGCCGGCGTTGAAGGAATTCTCAACCATATAGGTTATGACCCACGGGCGTGTTCTTATATAGACCGAATGACGACTCTGAGATACCCAAATCTGACCCATTATCGGTTTGTCATGAACCATGTCATCGTATGTATTATAGTCTGCAATGAACACACTCAATGGTGCTCGACGGCGTTGGACTCTTAAGCGGTAACTTTCGAGTAACTGTTAGAACCATGCATACTAACGGCCGAGCAGCTGCTTCTCAGACACCGTCATATTACTTCTGCTCCAAGTACGACGTTCCTGGATTCTTATTAACACTTTTAGCTCATAGTATGTGCTGCATTAAATTCGTGTTTAATAAATGGATTGGCGAGTATTAAGCACGATGTTCGAAGTTTTCCCGCCTTGCAAGGTAAGTCACTGTACTACCATCTATTATGTATATAGTGAATGCTGTTAATGCTTTAAAACAATGTTGAGACTCGTGCTACGACAGACATCCTTACTATGCTTGACCTCGGTCGAAATCACGTTCATTACTAATGATTCTCTTGCTTTTTGGGCTTTCTTAAGCTAGCTCTAGGCTGGATGATGATTATAAATGCTGCTGCCTTGGCGCCATTCCGACTGATCAATACCTACACGATGCTTTCGATATGTCGCCGTGTGGCTTGCTCCTAGTCTAGGTGCTTTCTGATACAATCTTGATGTGTCCCGCATATGGACCTGCTCGCAAGACAGATATCATGAATGTATAGGATTTTGAAACACAAGTACCCTATTCGAGATTCCTTATCAATCATTGCGAACTCAGGTATGAGCGCCGCTGCTAGTACGGTAGCCACATTGGGTCGCCCGTTAACAATTCGCTTCTACCTATTCTTGATACCAACAGATCTGGTCGCCTTTTTAATCTCGAAAGAACTGGCGTACCTGCATACCCATCTATAGCACAATACATCGTCCCTTCCACCCCAAGCCATGGCCTAGTCCAGATCGTTTGTGGCTCTTATACCAACTCGTTGCCAATTCTGGGGTATGTATCAAATCCCCGTACTACAATCACAATAAATTGCAGGTTCTTATCATACTGGTACTCGTTTCCCACACACAGCTACACCAATTCAAGAGTCACTCACATACAATTCCAGAAGCCAATCCTGTCTCGGCATCATCTGCAATCGTTATTTCTCGAGGATTTCTCATCTACATCAAGCCATTCCAAGAACCAACAATCATCGTGAAACGTTAGTCAATCTAACTCCTCACTTCATAGCCATATTTTTCTTCTCCTTCTCGAATGGGAAGCATCTAAAGTTCTACGTAACACCTACACTTTGCAGAGAGAACGTGTCTGCAAGTGAGTTCTTGCCTATCTACATACATACACAGGCTCAAGACCTCAAGTCTCTACATTCAGGGAAGCTTCGTGCCATTTCCAAGCAACGCTCTATTTCACTTCTCCACTGCGTATCTTCTCTCGTCCTTTCCTCCAATCTTCATCCAATCTTCATCCAATCTTCATCCAATCTATCCATATTGGGCGTTTCACTTCCTTTCTCGTACCCTGAAGCACACTCTCTACACCTACACATTCGTCGTATATCAATCTTCACTACTCCCGATTACCTGACTACAACTTGAACGCCAAACTACAATCTCTTCCTTCTTCCATCCATCACATCCGACCTTCCTCTTCCCTTCATATCACATCGTTACTGTCCTCCTCTCACAATGCCAGGCCTTAATGCCAAGCCGAAGCCAATCTTTAAAGATGTGGTGGTTGCAATAGCTGGCGATATTGGAGTCCACATGACCGAAGCCAATCTCGGTAAATGGATGAAGATCCGTAGCGGTCGTTTCTCTGCCAACTTTGATGACTCGGTCACGCATCTTCTGGCGACAGATGACCAGTACAAGAAGAAGGTCGCACGAGGTAAGTTACTTTCCTTTTTTTTACTTTATTCATCTAGGATGCACTTTCCCTCAATAATCTTATTGCAAACGATTTGGGGACACGAAATCATTGCAATGAAAGGGATAAGAAGAAAAAAAGCAAGGCGCTGACAATAAATGATAACAGTCACGAAGGCTATGAAAGGCAAAATCGAAATCCTCACACCAGACTGGTTGGAGGAGTCCATGGCCCAGAACAAGAAGCTGGCACTCAATCACTACTCGCACCAGAGACGCCAGAGGATTGCCAATGCTAAGAAGCGTCGCAGCCAGCAGATGCAGAAGGGTATTAAACAAGGCGAGAGCTATGTAAACACGAGTAAGTACCAAACTACCATATATAATTTTATATTATATGTTAGGGTAACGGGATGTGGCGCTTGATGGTCACAATTGTTCTGGTTGCGACGAGAGACTAATAGTTCTTTTTAGACAAGTACCATATCTATTCCGACAAGAGCGGGTTCTACTACCAGGTTACTTTGTTCCGAAAGGAAGGAGAGCGCTTTATTAACGAGGTATGTCGAGGTTTGGCTGGAATCTTACTTCTAGACACCTGAGTAACATGGAGGTATAGCTCTGGGAGTCTAATGCGCAGCCTCATCTATATTTCTTTGCGTGTCGATACTTTAAGAAAGCCAACGCTCCCGCCTTGCGCTATCGACATGGCCAGAATCCTGGTACTCTTGAGCGAGAATTGAGACAATTTTGCCACGCTTTCCAAAAGAAGACTGGTGTCAATTGGGATAATCGCATGAGCGAGGCAAGAGAAGGAATCGTCCAAGCGATTGACGGCCAGGAAGGTAGCGGATATCGTTATACGATTCCGGTAGGTTTTATCGTCTGATAGAAGTTTACATTATGCTAATATGACCTTAGATCGGCGGTAAGCCTGTTGGCCTAGTCCATAACAAAGTCTATAATCTATCAGAGGGGCTTTCGATCTGTGGCAATGATGAGCCGGATGATATTCCTGGCCAAACCAACAAGGCTTCTGAGAAAGCTCTGGATAAGGCAACCGATACGCCACCTGACCATACCATCACAACTCAAGTCCATCCCTATAGCAATGGCACAAGTGCCGAGGCTCAGGACCTCACGAAGGACAACATTGCCATTCGCCAGATATCAACCGCCAATCCCCTCAGAACACCGAGGACTATTATCTTGCCCACTCGGAAAAAATCTTCACTCGCCGTAGAGGCCCAAACAGCCAAGATGACATCGCCCTCGAAGATCAATGATATGGTACCGTTTACCCCTCCCAAGTCGATCCCGTTTAAGAAGCCTACCGCTCCTAATAAACGCAAAAACGGCAACTCCGTAGGCACCAAGCGCAATTTCAGCACCTTCGAGGGCTCAACTGCCGGCTCCTTGAAGAAGTTGCCAACCGGTATCAAGGCCGTCGACGAGACGAAGCTCATGCAGGCAAAAACACGACGCAAACCAACCAGAGCAGTCAGCAAGGGCAAGACTCGAGTCAGCGCCTCGACCATAAAGGCGAGCGCGAATGCCACCATCGAAGACTCTGGCTATGACGTGGCTTTCTCCTCGTCCGAAGATGATGATGATCTCGATCCGGACGCGGACAGGGTGCATGTTGAGGCTAGAGAGAAGCCTCAAGACATCTTCGCTCCACAGCCGGCGAAGAGATGTCGAATCATCGTGAAGAATTCCAAGATCGAAGAGCCCGTCGCTCATGATGATGGAGATGCTGATATGGAGGATTCCCTTGGTAGCGGAGGTGCTAACAGTGAGGATTCCCTCGGTCACAAATTTGAGGAGGTGCACATCGACAAGGCTGCCGGCGTCGAGGACATGATGGAGATAGAGGATTGCGAGCGTGCTGAAGATGACGGCGACGTGGACGACGAGGGCCACAGTTCTGACAGCTCTTAAATGGGACAGATCAGGCGTCCATAAGGCATGTTTCTCTGCTGCGGTCAGCTGATAGCATCGACGGACGCCTCGAATTTTGCAATTTTTTGCGATGGTTTCCCTTGCAAAGGACGGGCAACGCTCAGTGCAAAATGCACTACAGCCAGGTCGCGGGCATCTTTTACACGTTGAATTGGGCAGGAGTCGTAGTGGGTCCTGGGACGGGAGACTTCTACTTCTTATGTCTAACATTGCGCAGCCTTTCTTATAGTCACGTCTTTTCTAGACTAGATGCGATATCTTTAGAGCATAATCATGATCCAGCCGTGTGGCAACAAACTCTTTTCATCTTTCTGTGAATTGCGTGGTATCGCACATCTCCATTGGCGCCTCGCTATGCTACATATCATCGTAAGTCGTGTAGGGGGTGCACCTATTCCCTATTGCCCTCCCAGTCCGGTATCCTCGTCGGACTTCTCAAAATCTCAACTTTGGTAGAACCCCCACAATCAATATGGCCACCACCATGAGACCGAAAATCCATGCATACAGCATCATCCTTCCCCACCAGCCCTTGCCTTCGGTCATGCGCCTCAGAGCGCCCATTCGTCTGCTTGCTGCCTCCATTGAGAGCTCACTCTTTTCCATGCCCGAGCCAGCAGCAGCGAGGATGTCCTTTTCCTGCTCGAGGTCACCATGAAAGGCGTTGGACTGTGACTTCAGCGCCTGTGCCATGGACAGCAGGGATTCGGTCAATTTGTCCTGCTCCACTCGCTGGTGGTCGAGGATAGCTTCTGTAGTTGCTGTGGTGCTGAGTGCCGTTGTCGGCGACGAGGGCTGGTTGCCAAAGAGTTGCGATCTGGCCGTTGTTTCTGCAGTATCGACTTGTTGCGTCGGCGCGCCCCGAGAACGTAGGGCTTGCTGGGTGGATGTTGCCTGCGCCTCCGTTTCTGGTATTGAAGTTGATTGTGGCTGCGGTGTCGGGTCGGGTCTCAGGGTGCTCTCGTCCACAAAACTGTCTCCTGCTTCTGCATCGCCGTTCTCTTCCACGCTTCCCCATCCGTGTGAGGGACGATCTGGACTCCTGGAATCTTGGCTTTCGCTCGGAGTCTGTATACTGCCCAACAGATCCTCATCGTCTGAACTATCCTCGTCGCTGTCTATGCTGATCTCCTCCAGCTCGCTCAGTCGTTCCGTGATCTGCTCAAAGATGTCTCGTTTCCTGTTCAGGTCTGCCTGCGTTTCCTGTCTTCTGCTATGCACCTTGATATTCAGGGCGTCTTGTTCAAGTTTCGTGAGAAGCGTGCGGGCGTATTCGAGATTCTGCAATTGCAGTTAGTATTGCGTCAAGGGCGGCAGAGTAAGCGGTGGTATCTCACTATGCTAGCCTTGTTCCTCTCATACTCGCTCGTCCTTAATCTGTGCTCCCTCTCAGCGTCCGCTTGCAGGATGCTCTGTTGTAGCCGAGCCAGCAGGCGGTTCAGGTCTGTGAAGGAGTCTGGGCTGGAGACACTGCGCCGCGGTGTCATGGGCGCTTGCGTAAGCCGCGCCATGGTGATGGTTTGTATAAACCTTGGATGGACTGGTTCCGTGGAGGGTGCGTGGCGTGGTTGTGCGTGTGTGTTGCGCGCAGTGTTTTGTTGTTCAGGTGTGGTCTGTGACTGTTCTTGTTGCTATGCTGTCATCGGCCATTGGAACGGTACGCGGCAACCGTGTCAAGCTTAGGAAAGCTTCCGCTATTGGTGGGGTAGCAAGGATTAATCATCTCGCTAATAGCATAACAAATTTGAGCTGATCAATCCTACCTAGCACAATGCCCCTAGAAGCATAGCATGCATGCAGACATGTATTTACATTAATTTGTGTTATGGTAATACTGATGGACATGTTTCGTCAATATCTCTATCGCAATACATGGACACAAAGCCTTTCTCACCACTCTAATTGGTCATTCTGAAGTTCTCATGGACATCAACGCTAAAGAGCCATAGAGTGTGGGGTGCTCGCACTCTAACAGGTCGAGGCCGTCGTCTAATTTCATTGATATACTACAGAGGTTTGACACCATACACTCTGTATTAAATCCTTCCGTGATTCCTCATATATCTAGTAAAAGAGGTCCGTGTCGCGAATTTCATCCATCGTATCAGAAAAGAATATAGGTCCAGAACTTTCGAGGTCCCAGTCGGGACCTATGTGACTTAGATCAGCCGGAAAATACCCCAGACTCCCCGACTCTGAGACGTGTGCTTGATCAACGTTCGTTGTTTCGACAGAGGCGGTAGCGGTCTCCATTGTTTCATCATCGATATTGGAAGATGCTTCGTGCGGTCAGTAAACCATATAGACGCAAAGGTCCGATCCACCAACAGATAGAGGCAAGGAAAAGAGTAGTCTGCCTACTAAGGAGGTCCAGATAGCGGCTGATCGTCGAAGCTACCTGTGTGCACTTAGAAACAGCTGGGTTTCCCGGGTCGATCAAGGGCAAACATTCAATGCCTTCGATCAGGGAGGCTCTCAAAGTAGCCCCAGGAATATCCGGTTCACTGTGATCCACACGTCCGTGAGCTCTATCCATCAGCATGATAGCAGCAATGGTTAAAGTTGCATTGAATGCTAAAGCTATCAGTCATTGGCCTCAGAGTTCGGTGAGAGAAACATACTATAGTATAATGTAAACCACCAAGCTCCAAGTAATTTCAGCGAGGGACCGGCCGAATGAGTGATACTATGGACGATGCCAATTATAGTCGATGCTGACTGGAAACAAGTCTGCACATTCCTGCCTCCAATTTGAATGAAGATTGATGTTCCGCTGTTAGTGACAGGCTGGCCTCCTAATTTGTTCAGGCAAAAGTCCAGATATGGTCGGTATGCTAAAATGCAAAGATTGTGAAACCTCAAGGTCAATATCACACGGAGTCTTCTCGCCAACGTGTATGTTGTGTTGAATGATAGTTCCTGTGCTTGTATTAGAGCGAGTGCAGGGTTTAGAGATGACTCCCACTCTAGAAATTGTTGTTCGATTCGAAGGATGTTAGAAGCGACTGTGTGGATGCTGTCCTCTGTCTGGGAATCGACATTGCATGCATACAGGGTGTCAATGACCGTCCACATGATCTTGTACAGTTTTCTGCCGCTTGAGTTAGTGGGCATTCCCCAAGATCCGATCCGAGTATGTACATTGTCTCGTTAAAGAACATCGAGCTGAGCACTTCAGGATTTTCCTGGGCGATGTATCCATGGTCGCTATAGCCTCTTATATTGGGCAAAGATGTCCTGACATAATTGTCTATTCGACACGTCGGGTTAGCCAGTTCATCTGACATGCTTCGCACATTGTTGAGAGCTAAGGGGAACATTTTGAGAGCAAAAACACCTCGATAATTTCCTCACTCAAAGCAGGCTATACACGATAAAAAGTAACGCCGAGTTCTCACCTGGGATGGCAGGTGGGCGCCCAAAGGTCATGCTCAGCGTTCTAACATGTCCATTAGCGATGTGCTCTTGGACTTGCTCATATTATGAGCTGACCTGTCAAGTAGAACGCAGCCAAACCAGGTGCGATTTCGGGTCTCAAGCTCAACTCCTGAAAGAACCCGCGACGAATCGTTGGAATGTAGACCCAACTGAAAGGCCGCTTTCACCGCAAGCCCGTGGATATTCCATGTTTTGACAGATCGGTTAGTCCCCTGAAGGTATAAACTCATGAGAAGCATGGTTTGGACTAAAAATTAGTGGTATTTTCAAAACTCGATTGCTTCACGAGTAGCATACCTGTTTCCACAGTGGGGCCGCTCATAAGAAGACCAATGGATAATTTCTCCGACCGGGAGAAAAAGACTTCAGCACGAGCGGCTCGCTCTGTCGAATCCGCACAAAGGTTCGATCCAGTCATGGTGGCCATGGCCAAAATGATATACAGTAGACCTAGCCAGGACCGCCGTAATGTCCTAAAATTAGATGAACTGACCTGCTCGAAAGTCTTCAGGAAGCTAGCCTGATGGATATAAGGGAACAATACTCCAGTACTAGCGAAGAACTCTTTCACAAGAGCCTTCGTCTCGGCTGTTGGTGGTAAACCTAGTGAGCCTTGGTCGGAATGACGACTGGTAGACCGTTCTTGGTAACGTGATCTTGGTGATTCTGGTCTGGAGACTTGAAGAGTGACTTGCGGCGACAATCTTGACGTGATACGGGCCAGAGAAGATGGGTCTCGGCGGGTTTTCAACACACAACCCAGGGCCCGCCTAATATTCCTCATGAAAGCGATGTTCGAAGATCGACCTAGCCATAGTGAGCAGCGCAGCTGATGGGGTAGGAAAGAAACGACTAACCGAAATACGCCGAATCTTTCTCATCTGTGAACTCGATCGTCCCAACGCCATCTGTTGCATCAGGCGAAACCCCCGTTTCATCTAATTCATCTCTTACTATTAAGCCATTGGCTGTCGCATATGAGGGACTCGCATCAACTGCAGTCAGGTTGTGCTGCAACCCACCGCCATTTTGACGTTTGAGTGCCCGTACATCGTTCTCCAAATCAGCCAATCGTGTTTCAACTAGCTGAAGAAATCTTTTAGGTGTAAACATCGATGACAGATTGGGATGTCTGTCGCACTCACTGCTTCGGTACTGGTGTGGTGGAGGAGATAGGGGTTTGCGCATAGTCGCAATTATCCAAACTGTGTTCTTGGCAACTAGAACACTTCGGTCTCTGTCCATCGCACTTTGGGGACAATGTATCAGCCAATCAGAACGACAATAGTATGTCCGGGGTCGAACGAACTCGACTTTTCTTAATTCGACAATTACTACAAGCTACGGGTATCCGCCGTCGTTTGGTACCACGCTGCTCAGTCGATGAATCCATGTATCATACACCATAGCATATACCACAAGGAACAAAGACCACAGGTATGTGTTAGAAGATGATGATTTCTCAGCTGTTCTGGGGGGTATCGGCATGGTTTTTTTATCTCCCCGCGTTGACTGGGGTCGGCGTCTCCAAGGCTCCTAGCTTGCCGGCATATTTCCCTATCTCCGCACGACACTTGTGGCACCGTCCAATATAGGCAGCATCTCATGAGCGACTTTGCACGGACACCCCCTTACGCGCGTACATTCGTGGCTGTCCTCCAAGACGGTAGGCAGATCAGTCTCCCTGCAAGCCAACTGATTCGAGTCACGATTACTGTGTGGCCAGGTGATTACCACGCTGGAAGACAGCCAAAAATCAAGACCTAGAGGAATGGATCGAGCTAGGAAGTGGTGTTGAGGCTTTGAGAATCTCTCATAACAACACGTTGACTTTCGGGATCCCGTCTTCGTCTCACATACGTAGTGTGAACTGGACAAAGGAGGTCCACATTTCCTCCGATTCTAAAGAAACAGAGTCCTAGCCAATCAACGCGATGTATTGCCGTGCGTACGAATCAATACCACTGGGGAGTTAAGACATGCGCCGAGAGAGTGGGCCACGGAACGGACAACGGTCTCCGCATCGCCGTATATCGTTGGGTGCCGGTCAATCCCTGCGACCGACGATGCATGCACCCCGGTCTCGCGCCTAATCGATCAGCGCAGAGCTCTTTACAAAAGCCTTTGACTTCCATGACCCGGACGTTATATGTCTTCAACTCATCATGCCCCAAGCCGTGAAGTCAACAAGGAGACATCTACGTCAAGCTCGTGAATTGACATACCATGGAATCCCTCAATCAGAAGAAAGTCACCAATGGCAATGCTTTCGACGAAAGTAAACACTACAACAACTACTTTATACGCGAAGAGGATTTGAAATATGTACCTCCCTATTTCCGAGATACTCCAGAGACTGTCGACGAAGTAATCTGTCCAACAGCGGGTGTGTGGCCATCATGGTTGAGTGGGACATTCATGAGGTACTACGACCAATCCATCTTACCGAGCAGTAGGGTTCATAACGTTGCATAGAATTGGAGCTGGCAAATTTACTATTCCACTTTCAGATGATGGATCGAAACCCAATGCTGTCTTGCAACACTTTTTCGACGGTCTGGGCATCCTTCACAAGTTCCGCATGGAGAAGGGTCAAGTCCACTACAGCAGCAGACATACCGCCGAAGGAGTAGTGAGAAGAGCCAAGAGGGATGGCTATCTATCAACGATCATGTTTGGCTTGAACGCCAATACACCACTCAAAGACGCCCAAGACCCCTGTTCCGCTCTTTTGGGAGCCCAGGTGGGTGACCTGTGCTTATCTACGGTTTAGAATACTGTTGTGACACCTTTAGCAATCAATTTTCATGCCTCAAGGCCATATGGCTCCGGATGAAATGAATATCAACGTCGTCCCGAGGAGAGGTATGCATCTCCCTCCAGATACGAATCCGAAATCGATGGGATCAGCGGCCGAGGATCCGGAAACGGAGGAACTTCTCGTCCATACAGACTTTAATGTTCTCCAAGTCTGCGATGCAAAAACCCTCACGCCAAAACGACTTCTCACCTACGCTGAGATCGACCCTGAGCTAGCGGGCTTCGGTATCTGCGCCCACCCACCTAAAGACAGAGCTCGCGGTCAGACCTTTAACTACATCATCAGCAAAGAGGGTGTCTTGTCAATTTTCGCATTGGACATCAAGGCAAAGCCAGTCAAGGTTTTGTGGAAGACCCCTCTACCTTGTGCGCCTTGTTACATTCATTCTCTTGCAATGACTGACAAGTACGTTGTCTTCATACGAAATGTATGTATAACATCTCTTCTTCTATACAACTCGTTTCTAAAGAAGCCAAGCCCATACACATGGATGTCAGCGATACGACGAAACAGCTATTCTACATGTTAGAGTATGAACCTGAGTCTCCGACACAGTTCTTCGTTCTAGACAAGGAGACTGGGAAACAGTGAGTAGACACAGTTTGCTTATTTTAATTTTTCCTATCTTCTTGGTCCTAACTTATCTTGGCAGTATTACAACATACAACGGCAATGGCTTCATGTTCTTTCATTCTGTCAATGCATACGACTATGTGGATGCCGCCACCAGGGAAGTCAACATCCACATAGATCTTTGCAGCTACGAAGGTACCTACGTCCCATACCGGGAGTATTCGCTGAGCAATATTGTCGACCCGGCTGCGCCATTCCAGGATGGTACCCTTGTCCGCTATGAGCTCGCAGGGGTGTCAGTCCAAGGCTTGGAGAAGCCCGGTCGCGTAACGACCAAGGCAGCTATTCCAGGCATTGCGGCCGAGCTTCCCCGTATTGCTAAGCACGTCTCTATGAGACCGAACTATCGCTATGTGTATTTCACCGCCGGAAATGGTGGGGCCTCCCCGGGCACGGAGGTGCCGATCGGCAGATTGGGCAATGGACTCAAAGTCGTGCAGGCTGCATTCTTCGGCAGTCTTGCTAAATCAGACTGGGAGACCGGAACATCTATTCGATGGCAGCCCGAAAACGGCGAGAGTTGCCCCTGCGAGCCAGTCTTTGTCGGGAGACCAGGGGCTACGGAAGAAGACGATGGTGTCGTGTTGACAATTGTCATCAACAAGCAGGGAACGCGAAGTATACTGGTCGCTTTGGATGGCAAGACATTCAAGGAGATTGCGAGGGCGGACATGCCGCAGATATACGGGCTAGGTCCACACGGTTCATTCATTGAAAGTTGAAATTCTCTACTGTGATTGTTTACATAACAGCTCGAATTCACAAAAAAAGAAAAGAGATTCTTCACATTGGTTTCTCCACGGAGCATGGGCAACTTGTATTGAGGTACTAAATGTCAGCTTCTGACAGGATGTTTGGATGAAAACAACAAATCATAGTCAGAAGCCACTTTCAAAGCACACTTGAAGGCTCCCAAAAAGGAACAGTGCCATTAGCTTATACTATATAAATCTGGACTCCACAATATGATAGTGGGTTTATTGTAAAGTGCTTAAAGGATGTGTGTGTGGTGTAATTTCCGTACATCATGAGAGGCTCTAACTAATGTGCGCATCGTATAAGCTTTTTGCTGTAAAGCTCGTATAGATTTAACTTGTTCTTAGGCTGCAACGCTAGCGAAAGCTTCTCGATCCTGAAAAGAAAAGGCGTATGGCAACGACAGTGTAAGGTGATTTTCTCTGAAGACAATTCTGGCATGCGATTACACTATTGGTTACCACCAGACTGGGTCGCTAATGGCACAGGGTTTGTGGACCAATCTGTAGGTCCACGGTCGTCCTAGACTGCCAAGGTATGGGGGAATCTCGTAAGAGAAAGAATTTATAGAATGTATTATCAATTTCTGCTCGCTGCACTGTGATCTCAGCCTCCCTGTGATACCCTGTCAATATTATGCCCGCTCCACAATATTTGCGTATGCTTCAGAGCAACAACAACCCCATGACCAAAGCTGCATCTTGTTCGCACAAACCCTTCCTTCCACACATAATTTTCACTGGTGGTTTGAGCCATTCACCAGGTTCGTACACAGAGACTCTTTGCCTACATACCCTGAACATGTCTACTCTAAAGTACTACGACTGATACCGTGGTAGTTAGTGGCGGTCCAGCACATTACTTGCTCAATAGCACGTACAAATTTGCTCACACGATTGTTTTTTATTTCATGCTTGTTCCTGAGTCATATATGTTCAAAAGGGTCGCATGATGGAAGCTTAGACGAGCGAAGCAAGCCGAAAACTACTGTCTTAAAGTTGATGAACTGTGCGAACAATGGATTCAAGGATTATCCACCCTGAACTTGAAAATTTATTCAATGTGATTGTATGAACCAGACTAAGAGCCACCGTCAAGTTTCCTATGATGGTTACAATGCCTGGATACGCAGGGGATAGAGCGACAATAATGCGTTGTCAAGTTCGGAGGCATATATAGAACTCCGTGTGCGCACAATATTAGTTTGACCTCAAGCATCGTGACTGGCGGGTACAAACTCTGACCTTTGAGGCACTTTTCTTCACGATGCCCGACGGAGAAAGGTCATGGCTGTGTATTAATGAACGTCTCCAGGTGTGCCTAGATCCCATATTATTCCATTACCACAAATACCCGACAACGTATTCAGCATCTTGTACACCTCGGACAAACAAGCCCATCAGTATCAGACCACTATACTAACTATCGAGCTCCATACCCATATTTCCAATCAAACCTACAACAGTTCTTTATACAAAGACCCCCTTAGACACCCTTGGACACTACAGCCACCAGCTTACACATCACTATTCACCATGTCCACCATGCTCTACACCGAGGAGGAGATCGAGGCAGCTGAGGCACTGATGATGATGTCGAGGTCGATAGAATACGATGCACACTTGCAACTGCCTGAAGATCGGAAAGACTGTTCCCCGCTTCATAGAGATGCTATTGGACCTCACTATTTGGCACTGGGCTCAACCAACAACCAGGTACAAAGGCCAGCACGCATCCCTTCTGAATCTCCAAGACCAGGCCTCAGCCCGCCAGTATTCGGATACGATACGGTCGGCGCGATCCTCAACAGCAAGCCGCCTAGTGCTGAGTCGGATTTTGTCGCCAACCCAGAGAACCCCTATCCAAGACTGGATGAGTCGGTGACTGACCGGGGTCAGACGGCAAAAGCCACCCGTGGAGCCAAACGTGCTCTTGAAGCAGTTGATCCTGAGTCTGTGCGAGGATCAAGGAGACAACAACGGCCCACCAAGAAGGCCAGAAGTTCTTCTACTGCTCTGGCGGGGCCAAGTACGTCGTCTTGGAAGGGCCGGGCACAAAGCGCCGTGCCACCCACTGGAATTTCGAGGTCGGCTCCGACACACTCCCCCGGGCATACAAGAAAAATGCTCGAGGACGAAGTTGACAATAAGCTTCGCGAGAAGATGGAGGAACATGGACGACTCGCTGCCAATGGATCCCCCACCGATGAGGACAAACGAAAGGCAAAGTCCGCAGAGAAGGCCATAAGAGAGTACAAACGCGCCAAGTCGTCTCTTGAAAATGGCCAGGAACAGGAACATGCTTGTTCCAACTGCCTTAAGAATGGGGGATGGCCGTGTATCGTCTGGAGATCTCGTGACGGCCAGAAGGTCTCGAAATGCAGCAGATGCATATTACTCAAGATCTCCTGCTCATCAGATGGGGAGGACGGCGCAAAGAAGTCATCGGGCAAGAGCCAGTGTGGGACGGGCTGTAACAAGGTGAAGGCAGATGATGGGGGGTAGGGATACGAAGGGCAAGCATGAGCCAGCCAGCATTGTATAGCTGGTTGTATATGACCTTGGGGAGGAGTATTAGCTTTTGTAGACGAATGAGTGTCGCGGAGGCGGGGCCTCACCAGCCCTATTCGAGTATTATTATGTAATATTGATAGGCAAATTGAAACTTCAAGCAACCCCCAACAGCTCATGTGCGTGTCTTCTACATCTGTGCTTCTTGCCAAAGTCTGATCAATGCTGTGCACGTATGCCACGGTTTTTACATGCCTTTCAGCTTGGTACGACGGCTGATACTGAGATCGAGACTATTTTCAGCTGTCGGTTGACATGGAGCCTTCCAACTTCTGCTGGGAAGCGTGAGATTCCACCACGGACAGCCATAACTGTGTCGCGCAGATACGCCAAAAGACTATGCGATCTGGTTTAGGAAATGCAGACCAGGCTCTGTTGTTTTGCTCTGGTCACTCCCCTAGTATAGGCTAGCAGGAGGTTGTTCCTCATTGGAGCGCATGATAGGACAGGGGATGGTGGAAACCGTGGAGATCCACCAGTACGATAGATAGGTATAGTGACCGAATGGAATATCAATTAATCTGCCTTATGAACAAGAATTTTTGTCCCGTTCGAGAGCAATCGAATTCGTGTTCGGCCAGATGGGCCAGCACGCGGACCATGCACCTCGAAGCCCATCTGTCCGGTAGTAGGGATGATGGGGGATGCAAGCTGACAAGCTCTCAGCGCTTTTCGCTCAAGAGGAACTTAGACAGGGCACAAGCCACCCAGCTTTTGGAACTGCGCAGTGCCAGCATTCAGTCTAATTAAGACATAGCGCTGGCGCGGTGAGGAAGGACCCGGGGCCGAAGTGGTAAATAGTGCCGGTGGTGCGAGTCCAACGCTGTGCTGCGTAGCCATTGTATTACATCCTCGACTTCATCTGTCAATTTGCATCATGGCTTTGGAATGATCAAGAAATCCAAGAAAAGAATAAGGCTTTCGTCGACGGTTCCGGCGCGAGGTCACAAGCCGAGTACTGACCGCGTCACGAATGCCTGGAGATGAGACCCACAGAAGATACCGACGAGGCCGAGCAAGTCCCGAGCAGCTGCAATCCGTGGAGACTCAAGAAACTGCAC
This sequence comes from Seiridium unicorne, assembly GCA_039778275.1. Classification (NCBI taxonomy): domain Eukaryota; kingdom Fungi; phylum Ascomycota; class Sordariomycetes; order Amphisphaeriales; family Sporocadaceae; genus Seiridium; species Seiridium unicorne. The sequence goes on along the minus strand of JARVKF010000003.1, from coordinate 117,837 downwards.
AGGCTGGGAAGCTGGAAGGGGTATTTAGGTATCTAACGGGGCGGAACACGGGCTGACGGCCGTAGTGTTGAAACAGTTCAGTATCAGCAAAGCCGGACGTTCGGCTTAGTTGCGCTATTGGCTAATTGTGATGGGTTCCGGATCTCAGTAGAAGGCGGGAACGTGAAGAAGAGAGCATTATCTTTGCTGAACGTATCCCTTCCTCCTAGCTCAACGAGTCTAGATAAAGATTGTAACAAAAACGCTTGGAGACATCGACGTCAGGGTGACCCAGTGTGCAGGGAGCTGGGCCCTCAGAAAAGTGATGAATTGGCTTATCAGAAGCCAGCAATTAATCAATGCGACGCTAAAAGACGGGAAGAAGGGATCTTAGAGGGCGACTGAAAATTTCGTGTCGTGGTTCTGCAGCTCGGGGGATACGCCGAAGCTTAGATTACCGGCGAAACTTGCCAGAGACTCTCCAGCAGGGCAGGTGCTGCTAGTGGACAGCCTACATTAGTACTAACAGCCTTCCGTCACAGTCCAAGTTACAGCTGGTGGGCTCTTGGGGGTCCAGTGTCCAGCGCACCCACCCCGACCTGCGCTTTGCTCTGCTTGGCACCCTGACTACGTTGGCTGCGGTCCCCACCCCTTCATTACTCACCTCAGATATTGCGCTCACCTCAAATTTTATTAGTGATGCTCGTCCCTCCTTCCTGCTAAACTACAACTTCCGTACCAAGTCGTACTTTGGACCATTGCACCTCGCATTCAGGTCCTCGAAGCTATGGCTTCATCCTCACGGGCCCTGACTCGGCTTGCCGGGCCCCGGCTCGCCCCCAGAGCTCACGCGAAGCTCCCAGCAGCTCGAGCTCCTGCAAGCGTCGCCAGCATCACCACGACGTCACCTGCCCGGAGAACCACTCTGGCTGCTGTGCCCAACCCCAGAACACTGCAGAGCCAGCTTATAGCTCGCCAGTTCAGGAGGGCATACGCGGACTCGGCCCCTGCAGCACCCGCGAAGAAGCGCAAGTTTCGCGTCTTCAGATGGGCCTGGCGTCTCACCTATGTCGCCGTTCTCGGCAGCCTGGGCTACATCATCTACGATGGCTACAATGCGCGACACCCAGACGACCAATTCACTCCTGATCCTAACAAGAAGACCCTCGTGGTCCTCGGTAAGTGGTTCAATGCGCCCCATTGGCCTGCTCGGCTTCGGCTGATGACGACTGACACGTGGTTCCGACAGGTACCGGCTGGGGTTCCGTCGCACTCCTGAAGAAGCTCGATACGGATAACTACAACGTCATTGTGGTATCGCCACGCAACTACTTTCTGTTCACGCCCCTACTCCCGTCATGTACCACCGGCCAAATCGAGCATCGCTCCATCATGGAGCCTGTGCGCCAGATTCTGCGCCAGAAGAAGGCTGCCGTCAAGTACTACGAAGCTGAAGCTACAAAGATTGATCATGAGCGCAAGATTGTCAAGATCACAGACAACAGCGAGGTCAAGGGTACCATCACTGAGACCGAGGTTCCCTACGACATGCTAGTCATTGGCGTTGGCGCTGAAAATGCTACCTTTGGTATCCCAGGCGTCCGTGAGCACAGCTGCTTCCTCAAGGAAATCCGCGATGCCCAAGCCATCCGCACTAGGATCATGGACTGCGTTGAGACCGCTGCCTTCAAGGACCAAGATCCCGCCGAGGTCGACCGTTTGTTGCACATGGTAGTCGTCGGTGGTGGCCCTACTGGTGTTGAGTTCGCCGGCGAGCTGCGCGACTTCTTCGACGATGACATCAAGAAGCTAATTCCGGACATTGCTGACCGCTTCAAGGTGACTCTGGTTGAAGCTCTGCCCAACGTCCTGCCCATGTTCAGCAAACAGCTCATTGACTACACTGAGAGTACCTTCAAGGAAGAACACATCGAGATCAAGACTAAGACCATGGTTAAAAATGTTACAGACAAATTCATCGAGGCTGCTGTTACTGGCCCCGATGGCAAGAAGGAAACCGTCACTATCCCCTATGGTCTCCTTGTGTGGGCCACCGGCAATGCCGTGCGACCCATCGTCAAGGATCTCATGACGCAGATTCCAGCTCAGAAGGATTCCAGGCGTGGCTTGGCCGTTAACGAATACCTTGTCGTCCAAGGCTCTCGTGACATCTGGGCCGTCGGAGACTGTGCTGTTGCTGGTTACGCCCCCACTGCCCAGGTTGCGGCGCAAGAAGGTGCTTTCCTTGCCCGCCTCTTCAACAACATGGCCAAGACCGAAGCCCTCGAGAGCAAGATTCGGGATCTTAGCTCTGGCCTGAACTTGAAGCCTGGTAACGCCGCCGAGGCTGCCCAGGAGATAGAGGCTACCGAGCGCAAAATTCGACGCGTCAAAGATCTTCAGCCTTTCCACTACTCTCACCAGGGCAGCTTGGCTTACATTGGAAGCGACAAGGCTGTTGCTGATGTCGCCTGGCTCAATGGCAACGTTGCATCTGGCGGCAAATTGACGTATTACTTCTGGAGAAGCGCTTATCTGAGCATGTGCTTCAGCAGTAAGTTTAATCTCATTCTTGCATGATCAATTTCATCATAACTAACGAATAATCAGCTCGTAACCGGGTTCTTGTAGTCATGGACTGGATCAAGGCAAAAGTTTACGGTCGGGATGTTTCCCGGGAGTAAAGAGTAAAGACCGACTTAGACACGGTGGTCGGCTTTCATGGTGAATCAACAACGGGGTCATTTTACCCGATGGCTCTTTGGCGCCTTTGCTTGTAAGGAGTTGGAGGGCCAAAATCTTATAGACGATGGGTAACGTATAGACTGGTCACTACAGAGGGGAGCCGCACTCGAGAGATTAGGCCCGCTACTGGGTAGGGAACGAGGACAACAATATCTCTGTATAGTATGTGTTAATACATATATATGTTTATATCGTTCGGTCTCGCAGCGATGTACCAGGTGTACTATCTACGACACCTTCGTGAACCAGGCAGATAACGTGTGCAATAGGCTTTTAAATCACAGCTCCTCCGTTCGAATTATGTAGCTATCGCGATATGGAGTCCTCTATCAGGATGTATTCGCATCTCCGTGACCCCGATTCCAAGGAAACAGTCCCCTCGTCGCTTGATGACATTATCGAGTCTGAATTTTCTGTATACTTGCTCCTGCTGCCTATGCAATGCGTATCAAATGAGTTTCGCATCATCCACACCCTTGGACAGTCGAGTCCAACTGCTGAGAATCTTATGCCAGGCTAAGAGTTTACGGTACTGTTCCCACGTCTTCAACTCCATTACATGCACTTCAAAACTTCCCGCGTTCCTCAATTCATATTTGATACCACAATGATCAGTACTACGGCTCCATCCCGAGTTAGCTTCAAGAAAAAGTAATCAGAGGACAAATTCTAGCAGGCTAGACTGGAATACAAAACACCGATCCCGAAACCGACTGAGATCAAGGTTATCCATCGCACGGAAGATGCCGTTCAGCTACATAAGAGCACAAGACTCGCTCCGAGATAGATGGGTCAATAAATTACAGTGTCCTCATCTCCCTCCACCATAACATCTTCATTCTCATCGGCCTCCTTGTCCTGTTGATGACCAGCCTTGTTGGTGCTCTCAGAGGCGTCTCCGTTAGTAGTCTCAGCGGTGTCATGAGGTTGGGGAGGATCAACGGGTAATGCATCAGTATCAACTTTACCCGACGTATTTTCCGCATCCTCGGGGGTTTGTTCCACGGGGAAAGGCCGGGACTCGGGGGCAGGTTCCCGTTCAGAGTTCGGCTTGATGGGAACACCAAGGGCTGTCAGTCTCTGCTCTTTCCGTTGCTTGAACTCACGGGTTTCTTTCTCGACCAGGTCTTCTGCATCGTGGATCTGGTCCTTGATGAGGTCTTCTTGATCTTCTGTAAGCTCCCAAGGAAGGTAATACTGGGATGGGGTCAGCTCTGAAAGCTCGACTTGAAAGTACCATGGAGAGAAGGCTACTCACTATCCTGGGTTCAGATCTGGTCTCGAGAAAGCGTGCCGTATCGAGTAAATGGTCATGTTTCGTCCGCATCTACCATCCATCTGTCAGTGTCCATGCCTAGCTCCGTAACGGCAGGGGCCCACATACAACTCGCTCCTCCCACTCGATTTGTTCCTGCCTCCTCACAGCCTTGAGCTTCGCTAGCCTCTCTTCGCGGTGCTTGTCATCTTCTGCTTTCTGCTGTGAGACTCTTGCTTGTTGTTTCCGCTCAATCTCATGTCTTTTCTTCTGCGACGAGCTCTTGTTGGTCTGGCTGAGTGTGCTCAGGAGACCACCGAATAGCCGCTTGCCCCGCTTCTTCTCCTCTACCGAGGCGCTCTGTCGACGATCGAGTGAGGGTGATATCACCGGGCCATCACGGGCTGCTGTGGAGTCTCGCCGTAAGCGCTTGGGCGACTTTGATCCTTCATCGTTGCCGTCGCGCCCGGGCGAAGATGCCTTGCGTTTCTGTGCTTTCGGCGATGTGCTGGAGGACTCATCGTGCTTCGACTCGTCTGGGCCAGTGGGAGCATCGTGTACTAACGGTCTGGCGGAGCTTGTCAGCCAATCGTGACGCGGATCTCATGCGCATATCAACTCACTCGTCGGTGTCCATAGTTGTAACGGCGGGAATCAGCGCAATCTCCTTCTGATGCCTAATCTTACGCGATGATAACGATGCACTCTTAGCTTTCTATTTCCCGGCCAGCAGATCGGCGCCGCAGTTGGTGGTTGCTTTAAGCAACAACTTACAAGGCTGAGAGTTTGCGTAGATTGTCTTCGGGGCATTAGCTTTTATGCACACGTGCCCCGCGCAACGCCACTTTTATGCAGTAAGCTTTGAAATTGTGCAGAGAGCTCCAACGTCGGCGCAGAGAAATCTCCAGAAAACAGTGGCAAGGCTGAGAAATCGAGCTTCAACTTGGCTATTTCCGCATCTATCGCTCTTTCGACCATAAACACGATCTCTACAACTGCAACCCAGGAAGCCCAAGATTCTGCGATCTTGAAATCCCCACAAAGACGCAAAAATGTCGCGCCATCATCCGTAAGTCCACGTCGTCGAGTCGTCTCAGCAAGATCCACTCTGCCTAGACACATGCTAACAACCCTTCTTCCTTCACAGCGATCTAGTAATGTGCCGCAAGCAACCCGGCATAGCCATCGGCCGTCTCTGCGACAAGTGCGACGGCAAGTGTCCGGTATGCGACTCGTACGTGCGACCTACAACCCTGGTGCGCATCTGCGACGAGTGCTCGTTCGGCAACTACCAAAACAAGTGCGTCGTCTGCGGCGGCGAGGGCATATCGGATGCCTTCTACTGCTTCGAGTGCACGCGCTTGGAGAAGGATAGGGACGGATGCCCGAAGATTATCAATCTGGGTAGTTCGAGGACAGATCTGTTTTATCAGAAGAAGACGAATCGGGGGGCTGCATATTAGATCTAGAGTGCCCGGGGCTGGGCTTGGGAGAGAAGAGTATCTCGTCCTCAACATCATACCGACATCCTTGGGCTGCCAGGCACCCCCGGGGGGAGGTCTTGCTGTCTAGGCACCTTGCATTTCATGGCGTTCGCTGGAAATTGGATTTGGGGGAAGACTGGCATTTAGACGAAGCTCGATACCCAAAAGCTCGACATCAATCAAAAACGTTGTTTTATTTCTGGCATTTTCATCTGTCTTTCTAGGTTGTTCGAGCCACTTCGGTACACACAATCTAAAATTATAGCTTTTGTGGCTCTGGGTTACATTGAACGCGCTGAGAGAGCCTGGACAAGTTACGCAGTAACTTACATATGGAATGAATTGATGACGTGAATCCATACCGTCATTGGGTTACCATAATACAAGCGCCGTGCTACCCACAATTCACAGTGCCCAATAGTTTGAATATACACAAGTCAACCTCATGAACTTGTCCAGCCTTACGCCCATTTTCTGCACCTGCAGGATCAGATATAACTGACCTTGACCCCCATGCCTGCTGTGGCTTTTACCTTGTTCCATCCTGTTCCAAGGACTCTAGTTATCCTCTCGCGCATCCTCTGATTCCCAAACATTAATATTAGACCAGCAAGAAATGCAATGAGGCGCATCAGCAGCATGGGGTTCGTCTTGAAGGATGTGCCCATCTGTTCAATGATATTCCGCAGATTTGAGATGATCATCGCAGCTCTTGCACTCAGACTTGGGGGGCCAGCTGCCTTCCCTTTCGCAGGCGGTTTCGGCCTCGAGAGCGCAGAGGAGCTGCCCCTGGTCCGTCGTCCTTTACTGGAACCATTCGCGCTTGGTGTGTTGTCAATCCCGTAATCGACCTCGCTGCCCTCCCGTCTTGCCCGTTCCTCCTCCAACCTTCTTCGCTCCCTAGCCTCGTTCTCGGCTCTGTATTTCCTGGCTTCCTCCAGATCTCGTTTCAACTGGTCGTCTTGTCTTTGCTTCTCTTCCTGCTCTCTACGGTCTTGCTCTTGCTGCTCTTCCTGTAGGCTCTGCAAGGCTTGCAAGAACGCATCTCTACGCTCCTCATCTAGTACTGACGAGACAGTGATGAACTCTCGAGCATAGTCCCACTCGTTGTTGCGGAGCAAGACGTGCAAGGTGTACAACTCTAGGATCTTGACCCGCGCATTTAGGTCACGGGGCGTATCAGCACCGCTTGCGCCTTTCCTGGATTTAGAGGGCGACCTTGGACTCCTTGATGACAAGTGGGGGGACTGCGAGTCTTGGAGCCGTTGTGATATGTCGAGATTCGGCTGCTGTGACGCAGCTAGGTAGTTCTCTAACCTCTTTTGATTCAAGGTCTGCGTCCGAGCATGTGCAAGGAGCAATGTCGCTCTGTAATTTGGTCAGCAACGATGTGAAAGCCAGCATTTAACCAAAGGCCCTACTCACAGGTTTATTACCACATCTGAGTCCACTTCGCCTTCGATCCCGTGATACCCATTTTGGACGACCTCTTCCCAGATGGCACCGTCTCGCACTTTCGCACATAGTGCACGCCACTCCTGCGTGCCGAATGCCTCCTTGCCCTCATCTGGTTCCAGCTCCAGGATCGCATTCAGTATGGTCAAGTACAGACTCCACACTTTAATCCGGGTCGACCTGCTGGCCCGAGCAATGGGGGCGGGCTCGTTCGATTCGCCTTGCCCTTCCTCTGGTGAGGGCGGGGTAATGAGCGGGTGGACTGTGGACAGTGCCTCGGGCAGGCGACGCGTCAGGAAGAGCTGCGAGGACTGGCGGTAGGTCTTGGAGATATGGTTTGGCGTCGGGCGGGTCAATGTCGACGGGGAGAGGGAGCTAATTGAGCTGGACAGAACTTGGTGATGCGAGCCAAAGCCCGAGTCCGCACCCGGGCTTAACGTCGCCGTATATGCGGTGTTGAAGGCCATTGTCTCGTCTGGTCGGCGTCTTGTTTACTTTTGACCGAAAGTTGCTCCTCCGCTGTTGGTGGGCCCGCCAGCAAGTAATTCTCTCCTTGCAGGCAACTCACACGAGTACGCCGGTCATGATATGTACAAAGGGAAGGGAAAAAAAGCGTTGCAATCGCTAACAATGTCGTCGTCGAGATTGCCAGCCCCCAACGAAGCAGGTCGGGTCTGGCATGTGGGCTCAAGTGCGCAGCTCGGGACGGGCTGGGGAAAGCAACGGGCGATTCGGTGATTGCGGTCTGCAGCTTTCACAGCTTTCTAGCCTCGGCACGTCGGGCGACATGGGGCGCCCTAGCATTCTTAGCATTCTTTCCCCGTAACGGTTGTCAAGGCCGCGATTAGCCAAGCCAGGGCCCCCACTAAAGTCTTCATTTCCTGGGGAAGTGGAAGTTAATCGTCAGCCATGTGATGATTAAATCATCAGAGCTCGTCGAATCACTGCTACGGAATGGCTTCAGCTTCGCGTCCTGTTCAACGCGCAGTGGGGGAGACGCGATGCATTTTCATGTCAACACTCTCCTCTATTCGACTACGGGCACCCAATGACGATCGCCTGCAAATACGGGTATCTTTTTGTATCCTCGGCTAGACATCTATAGTGCGTTAAATGGTAGTGAAGCAGTAGGAGGTGGCTCACTGAGCGTACGATGACACCCACTGCGTGTTGTGCAACCGCCAGGATCGAGCCACCGCTCCAGCTAGAGCTATGCACTATTGCTGGTCTCCAGAGAAACACTAGCGAGCAATTTAAACATTTACCAGTGTATAGTCAGAGACCGTGTTTCTGCACCACTGATGTAGTATATTTGATGTCTAGTGATACTTTCTCTTCGACACCTGCATGGGGAACATCGATATGGTAGAGATGGTAACTCTGCTTGATAAACAGGACAGTTGTCATCCGACTAATACGAGCACGTCAAGCTCTGTTGTTCTTCACTCGTTTTCTGTCGCTAATATCGACGAAGAATAACTTGCTATCGTATCCCGACAGCAATGACCGGCAAGTGTCTTGGTCGATAAGTACCAAAGAACTCTGAGAGTGTTCGGTCAGGCAGCATGCTGTGTTTCTCTCGGCTAAACATGTACCTTTGGCTGCATGCATGGAGGAAAGATGGTGGATGAAACGACTAAAGTCATGGAGCCTTGGAGGCAACAAATCTCAGAACGTCCGGTGTATAGAAGCTAAGTGGCAAAAGAGTTCGTGGCCTGGTTGGAGGAAGGGTAGACCGGCATGTCTATAGACGTTTTCCGCACACGGCCAGGAACATGTTCCAATCGAAAAGAATATGATAGACAGGAATAATTAGACAAAGCGAGGACATAGATGAGAGACAACGGCCCACCGGCTAATACTTGGAACAGGTAGCGAACTCCTATATTTATAGATGCGGATCATTTGCAAGATCGCTGACCGAATTTTCATTTCTCATTTTTCTGAAAATAATAACTTTCAACCTATAGATCATTGAACCTCCTGTTGTTTTGATTTGTCCCTAAAATCTGCCTGCAAATTTGTGTACCAGGGATCAGAGCTTTCACAATTTCATGCGAGCTTACCATGGCCATGTCAGATATGGACTATATGGAAGCTACTATCAAACGTCTTAGTGTGGCAATCGGGACCATCGTAGGCAAATCATCTGCTGTATAGCCTCACCTGAAATGCACTCAGCGTATCACCGCAAGGATTGCGCCAGGTACAGGGTCTGAGTTCAGTCAGTCAGCCCGGCTCCACTGAAGCGATCATGAGACCTTGTGGTCATCATTTCTCCCGGGCCCCTCGAACAGTTGCTTTTTCATCTCCTCAACGAGAAGTGGCAAGCTAGTTCTCTCTGGTCAGCATGCCCCCATCACCTCCCCTTTTCTCTTCTGTGCCTCTTTCATGTTTAACTTTATCTTTCGTGGCAAATGTTTTTCCATGAAGCCGCTCGGGGTCGCAAAGTATGCCAGAGGTCAATGGCCTGGATTTAGCTATTCACCTTTGGCATCGTTCTTGAAATCTTGCTCGACTGGTTTTGTTTGGTCTCCTCAGAACTGAGGCGTGAATTTGATGATAACGTACATAGATTGAAAGACATGCGTCATTACTAGCGTTATGACTACTTTTAGGCTGAGTTCCTTCACGCCTGGAATATGTCCGTTGCAAGTTGTAGGGATATATGACGCCGGGACTGCAATAGAAATCTGCATGACAGCCATATCCTTGACGAGTGCTTACAGACCGATGTCCAGAAACCCAGGCAGGAGTTCTTTTGGCCAATCGCTAGTCAATCTTGAGATGACATTATGTACGGTGAAACCAATAGTATGTAAGATTATTGCCGAAACGATGTTGGGTTGTATTCAGCTCCTCGATCAAGGATTCGCTCTACGCCACTTGTTTGATCCGCTCGTCCTGTCGAACCTCAATGACTCTTTTGCAATTTACTCTTCGCTGTCGTGGTATGGCCGTCTTGCGTTGTCTTTACTCTCTCTTACGAAGCAATCAGGTCCAGTAGTTAGACACATGTTCGATGAGGTTGCGAGGCCAATCTCAAGCATGCCTACCGGTCACATGCCATATTGATGGCGATGACAATGGTGCTGGGCGGTGCGGCCGCATCTCTTTGCAGAGTCTCATCATCCACTTCCACCTTGCGTAGATGGGTGCGAAACTTTTGGGACAACACTGTTGATAGGAAATCCCAAAATGCGAAATTGCCGGGTTATGGAGGGTGTTTGTTCTTTTCTCAGCAAACTGTCCGAGGCGCTATTGCACTAGATAATCAATTTTTAGGCGTGATTAGGGAATGGGCTTTTACACGGACTGAGCGTTCGATTGAGTCACCAGCCATTTGTCCTTTATGGTTCCCTTCGTCTGAGCGAACAAGAAATTATTCACGAATTTGTGGCTAAAGGGTTTATGGCGAGTCGACACTTTGGGTCACTCTCGATTGCAATTTCAATTGAACTATACTCCTCCGTTAGCTCTGTCCTGAAATGGGCTTTCTTTTATTTAGAAGTATCTGCTTCCCCTCTAATGGCTCCACCATGGTTATTCTCACCTACACCGGTTGTCGGCATCTAGAAGTTGATCAAGGCGTATTTTCTACTAACGTTTGAACTGTGGTTGCTATTGCAGGAGCGGAATGGGCTGCTCTCTAATATATCCTAGGCCGCCACAGCGTTATAAGATTTCAAGCTTGAGCTTACTGTGGGGTCGGATTGACCGACGACTCACCAATCAGCGGTAGTCTAGAACGCCAAAACGGCAAGAGCCCGCCTAAAGTCGAGTTGGCACCCCCTAGAATACACAAAGTCAGATCCCTTGGCATAGCACGAGAAGCCTTGTAATCGGCCCATAACTTCGCAAGAGCTGACATTTTGGGATAAAGTCGCAGAAGAGCTGAATGCAAAGTGAGACAGAATAATACTTGCGACTAGTATAGGGTCCTTCTGCGCCGCCCAAACTCGTCTTACGCCTTGATTGTCAACAATAGCCGCGCTTGTTACCACCGAGACGGGCCGATCTTTACGATATGATCCTTGACCATAATGTTGCCCGAGATTATATATGCAGAAACTAGGGTTTCATAACCAGCGTGACACCGAGTATGGCATAGAATCTAGCAAGAGTACGGCAAGGACGGTTCCAAGAGCCCCTTAGAATTCGGCAGCAGACTGGAACAACCTTGTTCAACCATTTCCCTCCCATTAGCATGAAATACTAGGATGTCATTGTATAAAAGCCAGCTACCTTCCTGTAGTTTACTTTCTTGTTCTATCTTCTTTGCGTATCTCGTTCACTAACAGTTCTCAGTCAAACGATCGACTCACCTTCACTAGGACCCATCCCCAAACTCGTTCGAAAACAGTACAAATCACAATGAAGTTCCTTGCCCTTTCTGTCGCTTTCCTTGCTGCCCTCGCGGTTGCCGTACCTTCTCCCCAGACTGGGTCAGCGTCTTGCAAGAAGTACACTCTTTTATTCGCCCGTGGCACTAGTGAGTCAGGAACACTTGGCACTATTGTCGGCCCTGGTCTGCAAAAGTCTGTAGAGTCCGCGCTTGGTGCCGATCAAGTAACTACCACTGTATGTCTTCCACCTGATCTTATAGGCAGTAGGGCGATGAGCAGCTGACCAAAGGCATCAAGGGAATCACTTATCCGGCTGACTCGGCCGGTATAACATCAGAGGCCAGTGGCAGTGGACCTGGGTCCCAAGCGATGACTAAAGCGGCACAACAGGCTTTGAGTAGCTGCCCTCAGACCAAAGTCATCTTGACAGGCTACAGCCAAGGCGCAATGGTCGTCCACAATAGTGCCAAGCAACTCGGTAGTCAGGTTTCAGCTGTGGGCGCCGCCGTGACGTTCGGAGACCCATTCAAGACGCAGCTGCCAACTGGCATCGCTGCTGCTAAGTTCCATACTTTCTGCGCCAGTGTAGGTATTTGCAACTCCGCACAGCTGCTCTAGTACTGACCACATCTGTTCACAGGGAGATAGTGTATGTGGCTCCACTGGAACCTGCGCGGGAACCGGAGGCTGTGCGTCCCAGAGTACTTCTGGTCATCTTGGTTACGGAGCCGACGTGAGCACTGCTGCGTCTTTCATCAAGTCCGCTCTGGGCGCGTAAAGGTAAATCTTCCCGGTGGATGCCTGAGCTACGTGGTTATGGCTCTCGCCTTCGAACAGTTGGGAGGATGGGTGGCATGGTCATGTTTAGGATTTGGGATCATTCACTCGTTTAAGCTTTCGGATTGCTATACTTCGGCTCCTCGGCGGTTTTTGACTTTTTCGAATTATATTTTACTTCCGATACCGTCGGCTGCGTTATTCAATCCCTTTTAGTTAGATCATATGAATACTACAACCCCGCACAATTCTTTGCAGCGTTAATACCCGATTGTACGATATTGCTGAGCATATAGAAATATTACAGCAAGTTGTTCGCAACCTGGAAATTGGCGGGCTACGCCGTTGCTCATGTAGCTGCAGGGATCGAACGTAGACCCACTTCGAACTCCGGCTTCTCCAATGCTGTCATGGTTCAAACCCAGCTGGATGGAGCCGGCATGCATGCATGAGGCATCATTGCAGCATTGTGCATTCAATTTGAGCGATTTTGACCACTCATCCCGCTTGTAGCACATTCTGTTCTTGTGGCAAGACTGTTGAGGTATACACTGATTTCGGAAGGGTCTCACGATCTTGTGTTAGTGTGACAATGCCACAAGACTTGACGAATGCCGAGAATGGCACTTCGGGAGACGGCCTGTCTCCCCATAGTACTCCGAGCCCGACGGCTTCAGAATCAACCTCGAAGTCATCTGCACAACACATCCCTGAAGATCGTGATGAGCCTCTGGAAGGCAATGTAAATCTTCCTGCTGAGGCCATATCGCATTTTGAACAATTCCCGGCAGGACAATTCATCTCAGAGCATGCGATCGACCTACAGTCCCAAGGTGGGCTTGCGTTGCAGAGTCAGTCACCGCCGGATTCACCCCGGCAGCTTCCGGACCACAGTGATACCTCTGGTCATGATGCTCCGCAGCCGCAACCCCAACCCCAGCCCCATGTAGCGCAATGGAGTACGCAGGCGTTGAATCCCTTGATCCCTCATTTTATAGACCCAGAACTGGTTCGAAATAGTTCAGGCAGCTCGGTGCTAGAAGAGGACGCAGTACTCGGTGAGTCTGGGAGAACCTACCATGGCTACAAAGACGGGTTGTCTAGCTATCTATTACCCAATGATGGTGCCGAACAAGACCGATTGGACTTCCAGCATGCGATGATGGCACATCTCTGGGAAGGAAGGCTTGTACTTGCACCTTTGCCTCGGGCGCCTAAACTCGTCCACGATGTTGCTACAGGCACGGGGATATGGGCCTTGGAATTTGCTCGTGCGAATCCGACATCGTTTGTCATTGGGACTGACCTCAGCAAGATACAACCGTCCCCGGACGTGCCGAATTGCCTATTCGAGAGGATGGACTGTGAGGAAGACTGGCTTTGGACATACAAGTTCGATTATGTCCACATAAGGATGATCGTAACCGCGATTCGGGACCCCGAGCGTCTCCTGCAGCAGGCTTACGACTCTCTGAGGCCGGGAGGATGGATCGAGCTCCAAGATGCCGACTGGGATTTGCTGAGCGAAGATGGGCCGCAGGAAGACCACAGGGTTTCGACATCTTATCTCAAGCAATGGTTTGAATTGAGCGAAGTCGGAGCCACAGCCAATGGGATTGACCGTAAGCAGAGTCCGGGGTTTCTTTCTAGGCTATTGAGCCTATTCCCGAGATTTCAGACTTCCCTAGCTGGACGTTTATGATCCTGAAACCTGAGTTACAACTCCTTGAACGCTTTTAGCATACTCATAGAGGCAACCGCTAACCGCAAGTGTTGTAGTGCATAAAGCCAGACAATACAAGAGTTGGCTTAGCAAAGCCGGCTGTAAGTAACCCTTTAAGGCTGATTAGTCCTCCTCATCTTCTCTTATATCTCAAGGGCACGTCCTCCGCGCGACATAGCACTGTGAAAGCACAGAGATGGCCAAGATACTAATATCAAGTAGTTGTGGATGTGGTGGAGGAGAAATTCAAGGTCCCGTGTACCCCATGGCCAGAAGATAGCAAGGCGCAATTCGTTGGGGAATGGATGAGGGTGAACTACCTATCTGGTCTCCGAGGGGTAGCCTATAAGATGCTCCGGAGTGCTGGCATGGCACCCGAGGTGATCGAAGACTTCATTTCGGCTACGAGAGACGAGGTCAAGCATGGAAATATTCGCGGATATACGCCTTGGTAAGCTGAACTCGTCATGTCTGTAGTGCGTAGTTGAAACTGATCCTTTGTAGGTATGCTGTGTACGGGAGGAAGCCGTTCGATGAGGAAACCAATCCGCCCACTTCTGACTCCTGAGCCTGTAAAGCACACAACTGTGAGAACAAAGGGAGAGGTGGCACCAACTATATAATACGCAATCACGATTCGCCCCGGCAGTTTTCCCGTCATATAATATGTGACACATGACTCATAATACCTGACCTGCTCGGAGTACTAAGTCTAGTGATACTATATTGGCATCCAATTAATCACAACGAAATAGCCTAGACACCTTACAGGGGAATTATGGCGGATGTTTTAGTTTATGTTGGCGTTTCAGGGACGATTTGAGATTGGGTCCCCTTCGGCGATTTCAAACTAGTAACCCTTTGCCGGCAACTGCTCGCTATCTAACAGACCGTATGCAATGCCGTATCATTCAAACCTAATCAGGTGCTAACTGTCAAATCGAATCTCTGCAGGGAACATCCGCGCTAGGCCGCAGGTGTTTCAAGAGGACATGTCGGCAGATGGAAATGATTATATGGTAAACTTGAAATCGTATGATGTTGCATTACTGAACAGCGCATCCCGTAGCGTCCGAGGTAGGCTCACCGGAATTAGTCTCCTAGATTATGTAAAATCGCCGTCGGACATTCCTTACAATGTCATGTCGTCAAAGAACGGAGTTGCTTCTCGGTGTGGGCCCACCTCGCACTCAGAGAACGGAGCTGATCAATTCCCCGCCCTGCTTCTCTGAGCTTGAGCTTCGGTCTCGCAAACCTCGGCCTGCGGCGTGAGCGCTACCAGTATAAAAGGGCTAGTCCTCCGTGGTCGACGCATGAAGAGCACAGTTTTCTCTCAATCTCGTATGCACACAGTGGGTCCATCAGCTCCGTGTTGAACCCGTCGATCTGCTCCATTTCTCTACGACCGCTCTGGTTCTTGCTTCACATCCATTATGGCTGAGCAGCAAGCCAAGGCTGCGTCGGCCGAGGTCGATGCACTAATCCCAAACGACCCGCGTGTCCAGCACTTAGACGCCAAGATCGGTGCCTACAACTACCACTACATGCTCTCAACTCCACAGAACCCGGTAGCCACCATCCTGCTCATACACGGATGGCCCGACCTGGGCATGGCCTGGCGGTACCAGATCCCCTTCCTGACATCCCTGGGGCTCCGGGTCATTGCACCTGATCTGCTCGGCTACGGCAAGACATCAGCCCCTGCTGCCAGGGAGGAATATGCACACAAGAAGATTTGCGGCCAGTTGAAGCAGCTTGTTGAGCAGGTCATCGGCGAAGGCGAGAAGTTTCTCGTTGGCGGCCACGATTGGGGCGCTGCAGTGGCCTGGCGCATGGGCTTATGGCATCCCGACCTGGTAATCTCTATTTTCTCCTTAAATGTTCCTTACTACTCGCCGAATAGGGACTTGGTCCCGTTCGAGTTGCTGTTGAAGGCGGTGCCGAGCTTCAAGTATCAGGGCCAGCTTGCCAGTCCCGTGGCCGAGGGAATTGTCGATAGCAGCCCCGAGAGACTCAGACAATTCATCAACGGAATGTACGGCGGTTCGGGCCCAAACGGGGAACGCATGTTCAGCCCCGCGGTGGGAATTATCGAGGAGAACCTGGACAAGATCGGGCCGGCCAAGCTGATGTCGCAGGATATGGTGGATTACTATGTCCAAGAGTATAGCCGCAACGGTTTTCATGGGCCTACAAATTGGTACAGGCTGCGGGATTTGAACTTTGAGGACGAGAAGCCATTAGCGGAGATTGAGGGCGGCTGGAAATACAAGATCCCTGCCATGGTAGTTATGGGCGAGAAGGATCCCGCGCTGCCCCCGAGCATGGCCGATGGCATGGAGAAGTGGTTCGAAAATGGTCTCAAGAAGGAGCTTGCTAGAGGCTCAGGCCACTGGGCCATGTGGCAGGATCCCATGACTATTAACAAGTATATTGGAGAATTCCTGGGCGGTGTCCTGGGCGATAAGGTGAAAGAGAAGCTTTAAGGTTACAATCACGAGTCAGGATATGTGCATTTCTTGATATTCAGCGGTGGATGGACCATGACAAAAAATAGGGTCTGCTCTCTGTGGCTTGACTGATGGGCTTCCTTGAGCAACTACTCACGAGATACTCGAACGAATATACACAAAATGAACAGGCATGCAGAAGGAGTCGGAAATGCTCACCAAAGGTGTTGTTCATCGTACCATGGTCTGTGGATTCTCATAGGTTTGGGTAAGGGCTATCGTGCTCGTTCGTAATCAGACATACCCAGAACTCGGATGTCAGCATTGCTGATGAGATACTTATTTCTCAGAATTGATACTTGAACAGGGTGGACAGAAATGCACTCTTCTACCGAGGAGCACATGCTAGAGATGGGGGGAAATACGAGATGCCTTCGTATAGGCCAGCAGACTAGTGCTAGAGGCAAAAAGCTGATGGGCTTATTAGACTCGCTGGCAGTCCTGGTGGCTGGTGAGAGCTGAAAGTCGGGGCTGTCTTTTGCTAGTCCTCACTGAGGTTAGCCTGTAATTTGCCGTGGCTGGGACATGAGATGAATCGTCATTTCCTACGAAGCTTGGCATTCGTGATTTGCTCTCCAATTGACATGTCCTTGGGACAGATCTCCTGTGATGGGCAGACAGGGGCAAAAGGCATGATGGGAGTCGAGAAGACCAGTGATAATGCCAGGGCGAGTTAGCTATTGTGTGAGAATAAAATACTGAAACACATTGGCATCAAACCAGACAGACACGTTCGAAAAGTTGAAGAGAGCAGCAAATCAACGTTTGAGCTCAATCAGGGGTGCGGACGAGCTTGGGCCTACAGTAGCCGTGACGAAGTACCATTGCGCTGCAACTGGCGCTGGCCTTTACAAACCCAGACGCTAACACAGGGCCAGGGGGTGGGCGCGCAGAAGCCGGCCGCAGGACGTAGCACAAAGCCCAGCCGGCGGTCCACTAGAAGTGCAGTAATGCTTCCGACTGCACCCACGGCTCCGCTGTTTTCACTGGTTGCTGATGCTGGCAGAGGAGGCTGTGCAGCGAAGTGTTTCCTGACGGATACGGCCCAGGAACATGCAAGAGACGGGAATGTCTTGCCTGTAGCAAGTTGCATTGCAGCCACGAATTTGGCACCGAGCCAACGTCCATCGCCAACCTTGAAACGTCGCGTCGCTACGATTGCCATCCTCCAGCAAGCCCGTCGCATGTGAGCCTGCTATTGCCGGCTTTGTTATGACCGATTTGCGGCTTTGCTACTTACATTAGACGACTGCAGTGATCCCTGTGCGAGCTACAACTAAATCTTACCTGGTACCTTACGTACGGAGTACTGCGCATTCGATTATTCCATCGATTAACGGCCTTGCCTACCACCAAATGTTTCTGAATACGCCCTCGACATAATAAGATAATATCCTCCCGCCCTCATTCCAGCCGCCGCCATAATAACAGGAGCCCTGCCAATTCGACATGGCCGGACGAGCGCCTCCTGGAGGCAGCGCTCGCCAAAATGACCTCTTACTCGACCTGGACGACCAGCCGACCTACAGCTACAACAGTGGGCAGCGAGCAGAGGACGTTCCTTCCCGACCTTCGGTGTCGTACGATGACTTCATCGGAGCAGACAGCGAGACGACACACCCCTCCGCCAAAAACCCGCCAGCAGGCGCATCGGGCTCGACACCGCGCCCTCCCTATCTAGGCCAGGCCGACAGGCAGTACAGCCAAACCTCTGATCTGCATAACTACCAGCGATATGCCGACGACTTCGACGATTACCCTGACGAGGCTCAATCTTATTACCAGAACGGTGGCGGAGGCACGGCGGCGCGTGAGAATGCGAGGAATCGCAACAGTGTACTCGGACTAGGCGGCGGCTTTCTGGGAAAGGCCAAGAAGATGATGGGAATGGGTCAGGGGTACTCGGAAATGGACCTGCCACTCACAGAACCCGGCGGACGAGGGCGGACAGATTCGACCGTCGAGCCGCAGCATAAGCAGGGCAAGAAATTCGACCTCAAGAACTTCAAGTTCGGCTTCGGCGGAGGAAAGCCAGACCCCTCGACCCTTGGGCCGAGAATAATACATCTCAACAACCCGCCCGCGAACGCAGCGAACAAATATGTGGACAACCATATCTCGACGGCCAAGTACAACGTAGCAACATTCTTGCCGAAATTTCTGCTCGAGCAGTTCTCCAAGTTTGCTAATGTATTCTTCTTGTTCACGGCAGCATTACAACAGATCCCGAACCTATCACCGACGAACAAGTACACAACTATCGGGCCCCTGGTCGTTGTGCTGATGGTTTCGGCCGGAAAGGAATTGGTGGAAGATTACAGGAGAAAGCAGGCGGATAGCGCATTGAACAATTCAAAGGCAAGGGTTTTACGCGGGTCTAGCTTTGAAGATACGAAATGGGTCAACGTGTCGGTGGGGGATATCGTCAGAGTCGAGTCGGAAGAGCCCTTCCCAACCGATCTGGTGCTCTTGGCCAGTTCCGAACCGGAAGGTCTATGCTATATCGAGACTGCGAATTTGGATGGAGAGACCAACCTCAAGATCAAGCAGGCTATCCCCGAAACTTCAACCTTGATCAGCACGAATGAGCTTAGTAGGCTCGGCGGGAGGGTGCGATCAGAGCAGCCCAACAGCAGCTTATACACGTATGAGGCAACTCTGACCATGCAGGCTGGTGGCGGCGAGAAGGAATTGCCCCTGAACCCTGAGCAGTTGCTATTGCGTGGTGCCACTTTGAGAAACACCCCCTGGGTCCACGGGATTGTTGTGTTCACCGGCCACGAGACCAAGCTCATGCGCAATGCTACGGCGACTCCCATCAAGCGAACCAAGGTCGAACGTCAACTCAACATTCTTGTATTGGCATTGATTGGTCTGCTTCTCGTGCTGAGCGCCATTTGCACGATCGGTGATTTGGTTTTCCGATCTTCCAGAGGCAGCTCGGTCCCTTATCTCGAACTGGATTCGCTGAACGGCGCTGGTATTGTTGTCCAGACGATTTTCAAGGATCTGGTCACTTATTGGGTCCTGTTCTCAGCCCTCGTACCCATATCTCTGTTCGTCACTATCGAGATGGTCAAGTATTGGCACGGTATTCTGATCAACGATGACTTGGACATCTACCACCCCGAAACGGATACACCCGCGAATTGCCGAACAAGCAGCTTGGTGGAAGAACTTGGCATGGTTGGATTTGTTTTCTCGGACAAGACTGGAACTCTGACATGTAACATGATGGAATTCAAGCAGTGCACCATTGCCGGTATTCAGTATGCAGATGATGTTCCCGAAGATCGAAGAGCCACCGTCCAAGACGGCATGGAAGTCGGCATTCACGATTTCAAACGACTTCGACAGAACATCAAGACCCACGAGAGCTCGCAAGCAATTCATCATTTCCTTGGCTTGTTGTCGACGTGTCACACCGTCATCCCGGAGCGGGACGAATCAAAGGGCGGGAAGATCAAATACCAAGCTGCTTCGCCCGACGAGGGCGCGTTGGTCGAGGGCGCTCTGGAGCTGGGTTACAAGTTCGTCGCCCGGAAGCCTCGATCTGTCATCATTGAGGTCGAAGGCAAGGAATATGAGTATGAGCTATTGGCGGTATGCGAATTCAACTCAACAAGAAAGCGGATGTCCACGATCTACCGGTGTCCTGATGGAAAGATCAGATGCTATACCAAGGGAGCCGACACTGTCATTCTGGAGCGTCTGAATGAGAACAATCCGCATGTAGAAGCAACACTTATGCATCTGGAAGAATATGCATCGGAAGGTCTGCGAACGCTCTGCCTTGCAATGCGAGAAATCCCGGATCAAGAATTCGAGGAGTGGTGGTCAGTCTTTAACAAGGCCCAAACGACGGTGGGCGGAAACAGAGCAGAAGAGCTGGACAAGGCTGCCGAGCTGATTGAGCACGACTTCTATCTATTGGGTGCGACGGCCATCGAGGATCGTCTACAGGATGGCGTGCCCGAGACCATACATACACTACAGCAAGCCAATATCAAAGTTTGGGTGCTGACTGGTGATCGACAGGAGACCGCCATCAACATTGGCATGAGCTCCAAACTACTTAGCGAAGACATGACACTCCTTATCGTCAACGAAGAGACTGCCGCAGAAACCCGAGACAACATTCAAAAGAAGCTCGATGCTATCCACAACAATGCCGAAGGCTCAATCGAGATGGACACGCTGGCTCTCGTCATCGACGGCAAGTCGCTCACATATGCCTTGGAGAAGGACTTGGAGAAACAGTTTTATGACCTTGCCGTCATGTGCAGAGCGGTCATCTGCTGTCGCGTATCCCCACTGCAGAAATCCCTAGTGGTGAAACTGGTCAAGAAGTACACGGATGAAATCACGCTCGCCATTGGCGATGGGGCCAATGATGTGTCCATGATCCAGGCTGCTCACATCGGTGTTGGTATAAGTGGCATGGAAGGTCTTCAAGCTGCGCGAAGTGCTGATCTGTCAATTGCGCAATTCAGGTTTTTACGGAAGCTAACTCTTGTCCATGGGGCTTGGAGTTATCAACGCGTCAGCAGAGCCATTCTGTTCTCGTTCTACAAAAATATCACCTTGTACATGACACAGTTTTGGGTAAGTCGCCATGTCATCCCACTTTCTCAACGCAGCTAACGATGTCAGTACACCTTCCAAAATGTTTTCTCGGGAGAGGTCATCTACGAATCATGGACGTTGTCTTTCTACAATGTCTTTTACACTGTCTTGCCACCGCTGGTCATTGGTATCCTAGATCAATTCATCTCTGCCCGCCTTCTGGATCGATACCCACAACTCTACACAATCGGGCAGGAGAACCAGTTCTTCAAGGTTAGAGTCTTTACGAACTGGATTATCAACGCCTTCTATCACTCCATTATTCTTTACATCGGCAGCGAGCTGATCTGGTACGGCGACATTATTCTCAACGACGGAACCACCGCCGGCCATTGGGTGTGGGGAACGGCTCTCTACGGTGCCGTTCTTGCCACTGTCCTTGGAAAGGCTGCCTTGATCACGAACAACTGGACCAAATACCATGTTATTTCCATTCCTGGCAGCATGGTGATCTGGTTTATTTTTGTTGCAGTCTATGCTTTCGTGGCTCCCAAGCTGGGCTTCTCCACCGAGTACGACGGATTGGTTCCAAAGATGTTCACGTCACCAGTGTTTTACATACAACTGGTCGTTTTGCCATGTGTATGTCTCTTCAGAGACTTTGCCTGGAAGTATGCGAAGCGCATGTACAGACCGCAGACGTATCACCACATCCAGGAGATCCAAAAGTACAATATCCAGGACTACAGGCCAAGGTATGTCACGCTCCCTACCCTCTTTGCACCAGACTCCCATGCTGACAGCCCCGCAGAATGGAACAATTCCAGAAAGCCATCAGAAAAGTGCGTCAAGTACAGAGGATGCGAAAGCAGCGCGGATACGCGTTTTCACAGGCAGACGAAAGTCAAACGCGCGTCATCAACGCGTACGATACCACGAGACATCGTGGACGATACGGAGAAATGCCAATGGCATCGGAGAGGTGATGATAATGTTCATGTGTACGAAGTATAAGGTTTTACGGTGTTTGGGGCGGAATCACAGTTATGAGTAGGCAAAATAATTATTATGCCCATTCGGGCTGATTGTATCCTTGTGTTAGTGAGGACCCCGTTCGGCCATCCTCTGTGCAGCGCAAAGCAGTGCTGGGATACTCTTGCTGTGAATTATATTGTTTTGCGGCACGTAACGTATAAGGATCATCGCTCTTCGACTGCTAGGTTCACCCAGCTGCTAGTAGTCCCAGATTTCCCGGCACTAGTTAACCTGTATACCTAGTCTAGTAACTGCTCAAGTGGGCACTTTAGTCTTATGTCCGGAATACGTAGCTCAAATGTCTGCCAAGCCGTAACATTCTATTTTTGCACTACTTCGACCCCAGATAATTTCTCAGTAGGCGAGCCTAGTCGCTGAGAAGACTCCATATGGCCGCTTGTAGAAAATGCGCCACGCACTTTGTTGCGATCCTTGTGGCGGGCCGTTACGAGTCGCCCGAGTCCGAGAGGACCCTAGTCTCGTTGTGGTCTTTACGCGGGTGTCAGCTTCACTGGCAATGGACTGATCTGACTATTTCAGGTCCATTTAACATCGGAAACGGCATTTCGCTCACCTGAGATTTCTATTTACCGGTCTCTTATCAACTGGTTTCCTGTACTACGTTCTACTGCGTCTTTAGCAAGGCCCAGTACCAGCTGATACCCATAGTCATAATAAGCCGCCACGCACAGCCGTCGATGCCATGTCACAAGTCAAGCCATTTCGCATTATTATCGCAGGCGCCGGTCTCGTCGGTCTGAGCGCTGCCCATGTATTTCAATCTCTCTCTGATGCCTTGTCCGCCTCGCGTGACGTCCAGTTCACAATACTGGAAGCCCATAACACCATTACCCCCCTTCATCGGATCGCTCTTGCTGCTATATCCTTCCACCTTTCGCGTGTACGATCAAGTAGGTCTGCTGTCAGCATTGGAGCCCGTGGTAGACGAGACAAAGAGGACTGTCAGCTTCCGTGCTGAGGACGGAACTGTCATTTATGAGGATAATGGCTTTAGTGACGCGCTAGAGCGAAGACATGGACACGGCTTCCGGGTCTGCCACAGGCCCGCGTTTGCCGAGTGCCTCTATCAAGGATTGAGTGAACAGAGCAAGGGCAACATACTGCTCGGCAAGCGTGTCGTTGACGTTGAGGTAGAGACGGATGGAGTGAGGGTAGTCTGCCAAGATGGCACTGTGGTGGAGGGCGATGTGTTGATTGGGGCTGATGGAGTGAGAAGTCGGGTCAGGAGCTGCATGCAACGTCTCCAAGCCGGTGCACAGAGATCGGGGGCCAGCGGCAACGCTGGCCAAGCCGATGGTGAGGACGACAAGAGTCCATACCTGGCCGGCTTTCGTCTCTTCTTTGGAAACATCCCTATCCTCCCCGGCCTCCAGACTTGCACCAATTGGGAGGGAGGGCACCCGGGCATATCGACGCAGATCCTGACGGGGACCAAGCAGGCCTGGTGGGCTGTCTACGAACAGATCGAGAACCCGACCCGAGAGCGCGTGCGATACACTGAGGCTGACAAGCAGAAACTTTTGGAAAAATGGGGCCATCTGTACATGGCTCCAGGCTACACGATGAAAGAAGTTCTAGGATATAACTCTGGTAAGACGGGGATGATCAATTTAGAGGAGGGAGTGGTAGATACGTGGACCTGGAACCGTATTGTGCTGGTTGGGGACGCAGTGCGCAAGGTCGAGCCGCACGCTGGGTTGGGGTTCAACCAGGGCATGGAGGATATAGTGTCTATTGCCAACAAACTGCACGCTCTTCTGAAACGCGACACGTTGACACCGGGCACGGAAGACCTGGAAAGGATATTCGAGCAGTACCAGGCAGAGAGATTGAAGGTTATGCCCGGAATCGACAGGATGTGCAGGAGACGGGCGCGTCAGGTCGCGTGGCCCAACTGGAAGTTCAGAATCTACGCGACTTGGCTGCTGCCCTACCTGCCCATCACCAAGGCCGGGCTGATGTATATCGTTGGACCCATTGTCCGGAAGGCGCCTGTCCTGGATTGGGGCGAGGAACACAACCTGCCTGCGCATGAGATCGAGTATGAGCACTTTGGGTTGAAGGATGACAGGCATCGCGATGCCACTGTCAGTAAGAGCTCGCAGGGCTGTATTCTACCACTGGGCACTGCCGCTGGTTTATTGGCGGGTTTGGCAGCGGTGGGATTCAGGTACTATCGGCAACTATAGCCAGTCATCATGAACGGTTATGAATATTATCTGAGACACCAAATGTCTCTTCGCTATTTTTATGGGAGATTAATCTTCCATGCCGATACCCATATTAGATATAAATATTTGCGTTGCCAGCTCTGCACACATATCCAGCCCACCTTTATTGTCCACGATAAATTGCGTTGATACTAGGTTCTATATTTCGTGGCTGCGACAGAACAAATACAAAGCGTGGGATAATTTACTGTGGTTGTCATGAGATTTTCCGCAAGCTTAACACATCAATTATTTGGAGTTTCGCCTGAAGTTGCTCAACTACTTGGTACTGGAATCCACCGACTCAGGTAATTCCTCGCACAACGCAAGTCAGTCTGTCACCTCTTCGTGCTATAACAGCGTCAGGCGAGCAATAGCCCTGAAGCGGATTTATCTTCGTCCGCTCGGCTACTCTGCCTGGGACGAATCTTCGATGGTGTGAAATCCTTTTCCAAGGCAACGAACATGAACCGGATACTCTATTCCATACTGAAACATACTGTGCCATATATAATACCTACGCAGATATGCATAAAACATGTTGCAACTACCCTAGTCATTAAGAAATAGCTGCCCACCAAACGTTTTGGCATCACTACGTTATGTCATATTGCTCTCCGGGTCTCAATTGTCTAGTGCAGCAAATTTTAGCACGGGAAATGAGGATCAAGAACGTTGCAGGTCGTTCGCGTGACACCACCACTCTCTCCTTCCCCGTTGGTATTTGGCAGGCTGCTGAATGACCAAAGCGTTCCAACTTGGAGCGGCGTCGCTTCCTCGTCCACAACACTGGTCAGTCGACAAGCAACCATGCAATCTGATTTGCAAGCAATTTCAGGGTAGTAGTAGCAATTCAAAGTCCCAGAGAAGAGCAATGGCGACACAAGGAACTATCGTCATTCATAGCATCATTCAATCTCCACAGCAACACGCCGTGCAATGTACCTACGTAGCATGCACATCGCGGCACTGCAAGCTAGAATCAGAAATCATGCGAACCTTCAGAACCATCTTCGGTCGAAGATTGGGTGGCATATCTTCCAGGCAAGTCAATGAGGTTCGGAACCATATGTAGATTGTTCCACTCTGTCCAGCTATCGTGGTTTCTGACAATCCTTATATGAAGAAACTCTACATCCATTTACTATTCTTTGCCAATGGAACCTCTCGCTCTGGGTTGCGCTCGACCTACGAGGAGCCCTGTAAACCTCGAATCCCAAGATGGAGGAACCCCATAGTAGGGTGGTGTCTAGGTTGTCTTCATTCCGGTGGGACCGGGTGGTGTTCAGAGGAAAGGAGCCGTTGCAGAAGCTGCGTGGATGGAGTTTGTGGGTCTTGATCTTGTGGGGTCTTTGGATGGTCGTCGAGAGCGTCGTCGTTGTTGTCACCTCGGCCAAGTCTCTTGGCGAGTTCTCCTTTTAGGGGCTCATCAAGTGGGCTTGGTCCAGCCACCACGATGTTCTGCAGGGAGAGCTGGCATGTGACTGGTTGTTCGCCATTTCATACTTACAAAAAAAAAAAAAAAAAAAAAAAAAGAAAAGTTTTCTTACAATCATAATTTGCCTTCCGTCCGTGACTCATTGATGTAGCTTCGCTCTCGTGTTTTTCCACGTCCGTTTCATGCTGGAGAAATAAGCCACTAGCAATGTCTTGGCACACGGTCTGTCCCAAGGTCTTGCATCTCAAATATATATCCACCAAAGGTTCCAGCCAGATTTGAAACCAAAATCAGTTGGAATTTACCAAAGTTGCCGTTTTCCATGGCTTGTGCAATACCGCACTAGTAAAGGCCTAAAATAACGTTCCCACGGTCCTTATTACATGTGCCAGCAAAGATTATCAAGAGCATCTGCTACTTATAAATACAGGCAGCTCCCTCGTCTCAAAATTTCAGATTATCTCTCATATATTATCAAAGGGGCAAAGTCACTACTGTCAAGAACGCCAAGCCCCATAAATCAGCCTCAACTTCCTCCTCCCAGAGAAGGAGAACTATTGCTTGCTGTACTCTACTACGTTCCATCGAAGGATAATCCCCGACTACTCAGCCATCAAAATGAGAGCAGCTATTAGCATCGTAGCACTCCTTTCCAGCGCTTTCGTTGTCGCTGGTATTCCGGTTAGCGTGAGTGACCTATTCTCATATATAGAATATATTCTCTTTCCCCCTTACGAGACTGGATGCTCACCCTTCAACAGTCGGATGAACATGTCGGCGCCGTTGACCGTGACATGTGGAAAAATAGCATGGAAGCGAATATAATATACATTTGCCATCGCTTGGCTTGCACAACATGCCTATATAGTGTTATTCCCAACATTACTCATTGCGAACTTGGCCCTTGCAAAGGATGCTTTAAACCGGCGGCCTGAGGTGATTACAATGGGTCATATGATGGTATGCAGGTCCCCAGGAGCGCAAGGGTCCAGGTCACATAGTCAAAAGATAGCTACAAACTCCGTTCATTGGTGAATTTAATCCATTTCACTCTAGTTCTCGTAGTGCCACGTCTACTTTTGCAATGATACTGAATCAATAGGAAGAGATGTTCCAGAATGTGCAAGACGAACGCTATCCAGGGAATATTGGCAGGCGCCGAGGCAGAAGAAGTTTTGACACCGAGCCCCTGGTTACAGTGGTTTCAAAGAAAAAGAAATTTGACCCAATTTCTGATTGATGATTATAAGCGATCCGGTTTAGATTTATCGTAGTCCATGACTCTAGGATGAAAATAGTTCCGAGCGCGTACCATTGTGAAAATTGTACCTTGAGAATAGTAATACCTGCCCTTCCAAGGAAGGTGTTGAGAAAGTCAATTGACATAGAATAGTTACTACCAAAGCGGCCGGTATGCCTTCATTGAACCGATTGTATACCAGTCCTGAAAGCAACACTGGCTGTTTCTGTTTCCACCGCTTACGTTGCGGTAAAGCTTCATAGTGTCAAATCGCTCCATGGTGGAATCTGCAATGTTACAGAAGCGGACTAAAACGGCCTTTTGACTTACAGTACCTATGTACATGAGAGACCCAGATGATTGGCCATGTCCCCTCAATGAGGATATTGGTTCCGCCCACGTTCATACTCTTAGGAAGTCGACTCAATCATTGACATCCTTACTCGAGTTCACTCTCTGCACTCGATGCGTGACGTAGTTTTATAGTACGAGAAGCCAATCATCGCGTACAAATTCCATGAGCTGCATGAAATCAGTAAGCCGCGCCTTGTCGGCTTAGCTTGCGCTAAACCCCCGCCGCGCGAAGTCGCGAATATCGGCACTCCGTGACAGTATAGCAACCTAGTATACAACAGGTATAGGGAACCGGGACACGGGATCAAGAATCCCGACCATCATGAGGGTCCGACGATACTTTGTTGAGTCTCTTTCCCCGTCCAAAGCGAGCATATATACCATGCCATGCCCATTTTATTCAAGGCAATCTGGCAGCATCATAGTCGCGGAATACATCATACATATCACTCTGACCAGAATTTATCTTATCGAGGGGATCTTTCCAAGAAAACATGAGTCCTCAGATCGCGTACATCGGGCTTGGAAACATTGGGCGAAGCATGTCTGCCAATCTAGTCGCCAAAGGTAGACTCGATGGTGACAAGCCTCTGATATTATATAACCGCACCGCATCAAGAGCTGCGGCACTGTCAGAGAAGCTTGGCAGTTCTCAGACGAAGGTGGTGACCACAGTTAAGGATGCTGTGAAACCAGCAGACATCATATTCATATGTCTTGCCAGCGACAAGGCTTCCCGGGAGGTCATGTCTTTGGCACTAAGGAATGATATCGTGGGCAAAGTCTTTGTTGAAGTCTCGTCACTTCATCCGGACACTGCGAAGGAACTTGGGGCGAATGGTCACCGCCAAAGGTAGGGAGTTTGTATCATCTCCAGGTATGTCAACCATCCAAGATATAAGATACAGCAAAAACGATCGACTGCCAGTCTGGGGCCCTCCCAGTGCGGCTGAGCAGGGCCAATTAATCGCTGCTTTGGCCGGGCCGGCTGAATCTACCGATAAGATTCGACCATACCTTGAGGGTGTTACTTGTTGAGCCATTGTAAACTTCAGTGGCCAAGATTGGAGCAAGGGATGCCTGGCAAAGGTGGTCGGCAATACTTTCTTGATCAGCATGTCAGAGACACTAGGGCAAGGCTTGACCCTGGCTGAGAAGAGTGGTTGGTATTGCTGTGGTGAAGGAATAAACAACAACTAACAACCATAGGTCTCGGAGTCGACAAACTCTTTGAATGGGTCCAGATCCTATGGCCCGGGCCTTACGTAGAATACGCAAGTCGCATGGTACAAGGGCAATATCACGCGAGAGACGAAGTGAGTGTTCCTGCCAGTATCGCTCGGTTGGGCACTAATTCTAGCTTCGTCATCTCGAAGGAGTAAAAAAGCGTCAAGGTGCAAAGGTCGACATGACGGGCATCTATGGGATGATCAGAGAAGAGAGTGGCCTCCCCTTTGAGAACGAGGTCTAGCGCGCCGGACTTTCGGGATTGTCTATTTGGACAGTGAGGCTTACATTTGAACAGCCCGGCCCGGCCTTGTGCCTCTCCTCTCAAATCCTCATCATGATATTTTCTATTGTTGTCCTGCTTAGTAGTCGCCAAAATGTTAGGTTAAAGCTTTCGCTAGGTAGAGCTAGGGGATGATTCGCGTCAACTGTGGGCCCCCAGGCTCCCCCCTGTCACGGTCATAAAGGGGACCCCTGATAATCCATTCAAGGGTACTCCGAGGCCATTTTCGAGCTCATTGCCATGGTGAGGAATCGGGGCATAGTGTTATTGGACCTTCTCTTGATCTGGCCGATAAGCTGGCACTGGAAATTTTAAAGTGTTCATTTGCTCAGGCATCCGCGATCAAAACGGCACGTTGGAGATTTATTATTGTTCCTTACATCGCATTGCTATGATTGATGGCTTATTGACATGATGGCGATAGTAACAATGCCACCTCTGATGATTATCAGTATCTCATCGTATGCAATTCTGACGACCGATGTATTGGTGAGCGCCAGAGGGAGGACCAGGCTGACGCTGAATGAAGTGAGATAGATGATGGGTACAGCTAGTCCATGCAGCGTTGCCTTCAGCTTTGGTCTCAACAGTAAGATCACACTGGTCATGTATGATCCACGCGAACTTCATACAGTAGGCCACATATTCATCGTTAATCTGGTATATCTTATAGCAGTAGCAATCCAAGAACAACTTGCCAGTTTAGCAACCTAATGCAACCAATGTGAGACCGGAAAATAACGCCATCGCAGATGTTTGCACCTCTAATATACATTCAGAGATCGTCGACCCTTCTTGTTTCAAGCCACCTTGTCGGGACTCGCTCTATAAGCCAAGGACTTATTTCTTTCCTGGTACCAGCTTTGATCCCTCCTCATCATCTTCGTCGTCGTCACTGAACTTGTCACCATCTTCACCGACCGCAAAGATTGTCTCGCCATCCTCGAATGAGTCTCTTGGACTTACTGCCCGAGCCTGCTCTCCACGCTGCTGGCTAGGCGGCGCCCCCGATGGTGGTGCATATGAAGCTGAGCTCTGTTGCTGCCGAGGTGCCGGGGGCTTGGTTCCAACGATAGCCTCGTCATCTTCATCCGAGTCATCCGGGTTGCCGACATCCGCGAACTCAAAACCACCATCCTCATCCTGAGCAATCTCGTCACTCATGGCGAAGCGCCTGTTGTTCGCGGTTGGCCGCCATACGTAAGCAACCCAGGCAACATCCGCAAAGTATACCAGGTTGAGCCAGCCGTCAAGAATGAACCACCGAGACTTCCAGTGGAAAGGCACGTAATCTGGATCAGTCGCCGATGCGAATGAGAAGGAGTTGAAAAAGAAGAAACCGAAGATGACCATGATGGAAACTAGGATGCACCACCAAAGTTTCTTGTACATGGCCTCCTTGACCGTCTGCTTACGTTCACGCAAGTCCTTCAAGGTGAAGTTGAGAGAGTTGAGAGTCCAAACGTAGAAAGCGGTCAGGGTGCCGGCCAGAGGTAGTACGATCAAAAGAACGAAGGGACCTGTCTTGCATCAGCATATCGCCCAGAATACTGGAGGTGAAGATAATAATGAAGGGGGCGTGAAACTCACTTGCAGTATCTGGTGAAACCAGAAGACTTGTGATTGCATACACCAGCCCGAACACGAAGTGTGCGATGGCCAAGTATCTCACATACGTCATGGTCTTACCCAGCGATGGTTTGACCACACCGTAGCCCATGCATACAATCAGTAGTAAGAAGAACGAGAAAGAGTTGCGGAAGGCGTTGAGAACAGCCACGACAATCAGCAAGACACGGGCGCCAATATTGGAGCCGTTCCGGTTCAGGTAATCTGCGGCCTGTCAGAATTGGGCAAAGAACAACTCGTCGCCAGAGCTTACCATAGAATCCCCATGTCATGAGCATCTCGACAACCAAAAACACCAGAATAGCCGTGATATAGTTCTGCACAGGGACTGCGCTGGTGTTAGCGCAGCATCTTTCACAGTACATCAACATGTTACTCACGGATATCATATCGGTGTTGGTAGTATAAGAAACCCCAGAATACTACCACCACAGCGTAGAGAATTGTGATGCCTCCGTAGAAAGGCAGTTTCGGAATCTGGGTTGCGGGCAACTCGCCATAAGCCTCTCTGAATTCGACAATCCCCATGAACTCTTCACTTGTATAGCCTTCTGCGCCGACACAGTAGTAGCCGGTCTTCTTGATGGGATAGTTGATCGGGCTGGCGGACTTGAGGTGCACTGCCTGGGTCAACATGAGAGCACCACTCAGGTCCGTCGCATTAGGAGCCAGTATGAATTCGCCAAGGCCCGACTGGTCGCAGAAGCCCTCTTTGACAGCGAGTTCGTCGCAGATCAACACTCTATCGTAGCTGGTCGGGTCCGCCTGGACGCCAACGAGCGACTCGTCTTTCCATTCGAAAATGACGATGGATACAATGGGGTCTTGGTCGTCGGGAACGTCGGCCTTGGGGAACACGATGGAGATGAAGGGGTCAACAGGGCCACCCCAAGCCTGCTTGCTATACATTCCTACAGCAGGTCATCAGTTACCAGTCCGAGGGATTGGGGGTGAAGTCGTGTCATACCGGCGCATTTTTGTCTGCCTTCAGGCGTTTGGTCCTACCATGGTTAGCCCGCGAGCAGGTGAATGGCCGGGCGGAAGCTGCTCACTAATTGGACTTCCAGTGCTTGAGCGGCCCATAGGGACACACTCAGCAGGAGAAACGATGATGCCAACCACTTCATTCTGGCGTTGTGGGGTGCTGGTTGTTGTCCTCCTCAACGTCGTGCTGCGACGGCAGCTTGGGCGTGTAGATCTGTCCACTGCAGCCTCGCTGGTCTTGGACTTGGCGGTAACACCAGTCGCGGGTAAGTCGCTGGCTTTGTAGGTTGATCTCAGAGCTGGGCTCGGCAATTGCTCGATCACATCGGCGAGGTGAGGCGTATTCGGGAGAATTGGACAGCTCTCAGCACGGGTATCGGCTTCAGCTTGGCCTGCAGTTTGGAAACATTTGAGGTGCGGTATCCTTACCCCTTGACGTCTGGGGCCGCATCATTGCGCAAGCACCCGGCCCGCTGGCTACGTTAGCTACCTTACCTAGGCTCCCTTAGCAACGGCCATAGCTCGCCTGCGCTAGAACAAAACGCGCCGTGCCACGCGACAGACACTTGGGTCACTGCCGGGCAGCGATAAGATAAAGATTTGCAGCTGAAGCTCAACACACCCTCCGCCGGAGCGCTATACAAGATCTCGACTGCTGACAGCACGAATCTTGCCATCCCGGACAACCTTCCCCCAGAGCTGGCTTCCAATCGCGATTATGGGAAAGGGCACGGATAAGCTATACATTACCCACTCTGAGTGGTCGTCTTCCGATGCCTTCTCAGCCTCTACCGGCGCGCGAGCCCACGCAGCGGCCGGCTCCTTCAAACGCCTTCCCTTCAACTTTTGCGCCGCCTCCCTACAGCCGTTCAACAACCCAGTATGCACCGCCGACGGCACTATATTCGATATTGAGGTCATCTCAAAATGGCTCGACTCACACGACACAAATCCCGTGGACGGAAACCCCCTGCAGCTGAAGGATTTGATCAAGCTCAACTTCGCGCGCAATGGCGATTTTGACGCAAGAGGCGCGGACGGGTCGGGCAGTGACGGGAAAGGCGACCTTATCGACCCCGTCACTTTCAAGGTGTTTACAGACAATACACACATTGTCGCTATCCGGCATGGGAGCTACGCCAATGTCTTCGCCTGGGAAACCGTCGACCGCATGAACATCAAGGCTAAGATGTGGAGAGACTTGCTTGATGACCAGGAATTTGGTCGATCAGATATCATCACATTGCAAGACCCTCAAAATGCAGCGAGCAGGGATTTGAGCCAATTCAAGTACCTCAAGGATGGCGAGGATGCGCTGCTCACGAAGCAGCAAGCAGCAGAGCGGCAAGAGGGAAATGTCAATATCAGTGCTTTGGGACGGGTAGGCGACAAAGTGTTGAGGGCAAAAGAGGCGGTCGAGAAGGCACGACGGGACCGCGAAGCCGGCGGCGACATCAACCGCTCGAGAGCTCTCGCAAAGACGACATCGGCCAACGGCCCACGGCAATCGATGATCCAGGACAGGAAGCGCGCCGATAACGCAGCGACGTATACGACTGGCCGGGCGGCTGCATCTTTTACATCAACTGGCCTCACCCCGGAGACTACGGGAGAGCGCGCTGTGCTCACCGATGAAGAATATATGCTAAAGCCTAAGCGAATAAAACATAAAGGCTATGCGCGGATGGAAACAAATCTTGGCGACCTAAATATCGAGTTACATCCCGAGTACGCTCCGAAAGCCGTTTGGAATTTTGTCCGCCTTGCCCAGACTGGCTACTATAGCGGTATCACTTTCCACAGAAACATCCGCAATTTTATGATACAGGGAGGAGATCCTACAGGGACGGGTCGTGGTGGCGAGAGTATCTGGAAAAAGAACTTTGTAGATGAGTTTCAGGGTCCCTTGACACATGATACACGAGGCATGCTCAGTATGGCCAACAAGGGCAAAAACACAAACTCCAGCCAATTCTTCATCACTTACAGACCTGTCAAGCATTTGGATAACAAACATACCATCTTTGGCAAGGTGGTGGGGGGACTGGATGTCCTGAGTAAAATGGAGGACGTGCCCACAGATGGTAGCGACCGGCCGCTAAATAAGATCGTCATCAAAAACATCGTGGTATACCTCGATCCATTCGAGGAATTTCAAAAGGCCAAAAATGACAAAGAACGGAAGGAAGGGGAGAGAAAAGATACCGAGCGCAACGGAGGTACTGAAGATGACAAGACAACGTGGACTGGCAAGAGGATCAGGCAGGACGGTACAGTTGACCGCGACGGCAGCGGTGGCAATGTGGGCAAGTATTTACAGGACGCTCTGAAAAGGCAACACAGTGGTGGGAAGGTAGTCGAGGATGAGATTGTGGAGGACGACCCGACAGATACGTGGGAAGAGCCGGTGAGGAAGAAGGCCAAGGGCGCTGGTTTTGGAAATTTTGACGCGTGGTAGAAACCCCTTGACGAAACTGTGAAGTTGTATGACACGACACGAGAATCTTCGGACGATACCTACACTGCACAATCATATTGGCTCCTCTGTGAAGGCCATAAACGGTAGGCGATTGGACTAGACTAAGCATGTAGTCCTACCTCACAAGCTATAGCACTCAGAGTGTTGCACGCATCGACACCTGAAAGATCGTTCTGGAGGTAAAATCAACGACGGAGGCACATTCCGTACCATTACACATGGGCGCTGGAGTGATTTCGTCCCTACAATGTACCCCTCCTTGGTCGTGGTATGCTCTTGCGACCGGCGACTGGACTCAAGATCGCTTCATGACAATGCCTAGCATATCTGCTATCCAGGGATAAACGCGACTCGTTAAAGGCATTAAAGGCAGAAAATTTGGAACAAGGAATCTGGGAATGTCGCTGACAGTGCCTGTCAAGAATGGGGGGTTACCATAGGTGCCGATTGTGCGAGAAGCGAGTACGTTCCTTGACTGGCCAATTTTTGACAGGGGTAGGTTCACTGAACTTTGGAAGTGACTAACTTATGTGGCATCCATCTGTACGACGATTGATGCAAGCATCATACAGAGGCGGTTATGGTGGGAGAGGAGAAAGAAAGAATGAATAATCATCGCCTCAACTCAATTCCGGGTTTAATCACGACGCGAACTATTGTTTGTGCAGCAAAGTCAAATAAATCTATTGGTATCTAGAGAAACAAATCTATATCATATGAAAAGTGTTGTGTGTGAAACACATTCGTTCAACGAATGTTCGCTTATTTATCGTTGTATGTTTCTTTGGCTCTCAACAGAGTTCCCCATCTCATAAGCGCGACTAGGAGATGCAGAACGAACCCCCTGGTATTTGGGGATTCTCTTTAGGGTCAAGCCAACACCCTCAATAATGGCGATTGCGATCATCTCCATGAAAACCGACATGCCGAGTTGGATATTGACATCTCCAGTGAGCTGGTTGAATTTGGGGTTTTGCGAATACACCGACGCGGCGGCGTATGCAAGGCGGATGAGAACGAACGGGAGAGAGAGGCCGACCGCCAGACTCAACCGCTTCTCACCGGACTCGGCGTGGGAGATTTGCATGGCGACTTGGATTGCCGCCGCTACTGTCAGAACGAAGCCGGCAATCATGAGACCCATGCCGGCTTTTGACAACGTAGGAACCGTGTAGACACCAGTGTCGGCATAGCCGTTTCCTGCCTGACTTCCGCCGATGGTGCTGAGGATAAGGCCGACCAGGATGAGCAGCTGGACGAGGCGAATCATCCTCTCGTTGACAAACGTCTCGACCGACTTGCGAATGCTGGTCAGGGCGCGGCTCAGGAGACCGAGCTGCACGAGGATCAAGGGTGAAAGGCCGATGTTGGCCAGAATGGCTGCCCCGACGTATAGACTGATGTTGGTCGGCTGTGAGATGGTTGCAAGCTGCAACGCCGATCCGAGGATGCGAGCGAGCGAGAAGATGATTAGATAAAGCCATCCAGAACTTCGACCAAACCCGTGACGGTAGGATAGAAATATAGCAATGATGAGAGATGGTGTGTAGACGCAGATCTCCGCGAAGGAGATATTGTCGTGTTCTGTCAATGCCATCTTGATGCGAAACCCGGTTTATAGGTGTGGAAGTGCGAGGAACACGATATGTTTGAATGTTGTTGCGCTGGTTGAACCCAGTATATAAATGATATCTCGGTAGCAGCAGTAGTAGTAGTAGTATAAGACGGGAAAGCCGTGGCTGATGAGGAACATAGTTTTTGAGAAACCCATCCCCAATGCGATCCTAATATAGTCACCAGTCTGCATAGAGCCATTTCGAGGCACTGTTGAGTGATCGCACTCGTTCAGCATCGATCACTATGGTCAATCGTGTTCTAGTCTCCAATTAGATAATTAAGCGAATGCGGTTGATTTTGAGTGGCTTTTTATCTTCTAGATAATCTAAGCCACGATCCACGCAGGGGTTGACTCTCAGGGATCCGCCAAGCCGGGAATAAAAGCTTGTCTAGTCTCCCTTTTCGCTTTCGAACCAATCACCTCTGCGCATACTCGCATTCGCATGCCCACTAACTAGGAGCGGTTGAAGCTAATTGTGAGATCTATCAGGCTGTGTTGTACGGTAGTAGCTTGATTCGCTCAGACACGGCAGGACTGCAGTTTAATGATCGTCGGTGAATGAATTGTTTGATAACTTTGAGTGAGGGCTCCCACCGTGCCGACTTCCGGTACTATGAACGTTCGTGGAATCCGATACACATGTCTGTTGATCAGCTTACCATAGTATGCCTCACCAAGCCGAACCAACTGAGATCTATCTATGTAGTTAATTTGAATGTAACGATCTGGACAATGCTGGTATCATAGATATGTGCTGAATGACCTTATTCAACTCGATTTAAAACGTATATGACACAGTCGCCAATACCATTATGAAGCTGGAAAGTGTGATTTGAATCCGCGACATGTGAGTCAATTCGTCAGTGTCTACATGTACACTACTTTGTAGACTGTGAGTACCCCACTAAGAGTCCGGATGCATTCACCAGAAAGATATTACCCAGCACGCTTAGTATACCAATGAACCTACGCACCATATCAATCGACGACAGGATTATATAACACTAGTTCTGGATCATCCAGAAGGTACCCGCAGCCATTGAAGATTTGTGGATCAGCCAAGTTCAGGTAGTATGAATCAGCTACGAGGCTAAAACGACTGCCTTTATTGCTGATTGGGATTTAGGCACGTAAGAGATTATTCGTGTTGACAAGTCGGCTGCCACTACTACTTTGTAGTTACCTCAATATTGCCACCAAGATTGCATCCCTGTTTGTGCGAAGTGTCTTTTCGGCCCCGCCAAGCGCCAAGCGTAAGCATCGCTATCATAAGCTCCTTGCTGCGAACCAAACTTCTTCCTCTCTGCTTGTTGCTCGAAGCCTTCCACAATATCAGTGCGTAACCCTCGAGTTCTTCCAGTGTATCACGAGAGACGATCATGGGGTTGATGATGATCTTGACGTCGCGTCCGACTGCCTGCGCCGCGGCCTTGATGTTTTTGATATGGTCGGAAAGGGTTTCCAGCGCACTGTCAATGTGGGCACCACCCGGAGAGGTGACAAAGACCAAGTCGGAGTAACGTGCTGCGAATTCACTGCCAGCAGGGGATCCAGCGGCGTTGGCTACAATTAGACGACTATAAAGTGGTTTCGGCGTAATCCAAGCATTAACGAGCGACCAGGGGTTGACTTTTCCTTGATAAGTAATATTTCCGTCTCCCCCCCATAGGCTGTTGGTAATATCAAACAGTTCGCCAGCCATCGCATACCGCTTGTCGTGTTCGCTTCGTTGCCAACCGGGCATTTCATGTTCGATGGCGCGATGTCCAATCACGACGTTGATGCCCCATCGACCTTTTGCGATATGGTCCAAGGTCGCACCGTACTTCGCAATATGCAGTGGGTGTAACGGACCATAGAGAACATGCATTGTCGATATGAGCAGAATTCTCTTTGTCGTGGCAGCCATAGCACCCAGCGCCAGGGAAGCATCTAGTGACGCTTCGCCATCGTAGCCGCTCTTTGGTAACTATTGGGTCCTGCTGAAGGCAAGCTCAAATCCAAGCGACTCGGCCTTATGTACGATGCCAGCATTGTAGTCGAAAGTCCAGCTGTTCGTGGTCGGATGCGTAGAAAGCTTGATGTCTTGCAAGTTTAGAAACACGCCCAACATGAGAGATTGACGGGCTTCACGACCAGTGGGCTCTCGGGAAACTCAAGCGGCCCTTTCAAGGTAGGGCCATCTGCTCTCACTGATCGGGCAGACATGTCGGGATTTGTTCCAATTAAAACTGAGCTTAAAGTAGTGACACGAAGGAGGAGCACTTGGATTTTGATGTTCTGATAAACGGGATGGATTACCTTCCCCTCCTCATCCCGTATTGTGTGCTTGGATAGTAATGGCGCAATGTCAAGACTGCATTGTGCAATGTGGAATTGTAGTTTCCACAAGGTTCATTCTTGCTAGTAATAACCATTTGCTAACGCACCATGATAGGGAAATAATTATTGGGAGCCATGTTTGACTCTGTTTCCCTTCGCCTACTTCATGGTCCAGTCGTGGTTGCAAGAAGCAGCGCTAAAGTGTATTCATTCGAGCATCCAATCAGTAGCTAGCTTGTTGACCCACAAATGCTTGTAGATCTATGATGAATAAAATTTATGATACCAGTATAAGTTCGAGTGAGACATACATTCTGTTATAACTATATAGAGGTATGAGTAATAAGATACAACAGTCTGAATAGATTCATAGCAGAACTGCAAAGAACGAGCTTTGGTTATCAAAAGTAAATCTCAGTGTCCATTCCTGGGCTACAAGCCAGCCGTGAGCAATACCCTGAACATTGTATGTAAAGCTGCGGCACAGTATATTATACGGTAGCCTAGAACATATCCAGGGCGGGCGGGAACCATCAAGAACTGATTGGTTGATTAAGACCCGTATTACTACATGTATTCAGTGATCACTCTTCGCATGCTGGCATGTCTGATGTGTGCATAAAACGCACAGTTTGCTTTGCAAGGGCCAAGCTTAATCTGCACCGTCATCATATCATATCATATTATATTATATGTTTGGTCCTGTTCTTTTGGGTCACGGCTCAACGTGTAAGACGTGATGAGGTCGCATAAAACACGGCAGTTTCACGCATCCTCGAAGTCCCTCGTTGTTCCCTCCGCAGTTTCATCGCCACTAAGACGCATATTTAGAGCGTCACTGTGAGAGCTCAAAACACTACGAATGATCTTGTAGGGCCCGCCCTACTGATACCTGAGTCTACTCTCGATACAAAGCAGGAAGAGCCAATCACTTCACTTTTGGTCTGTTACCTTCTCTTCTTTGCGTTTCAACTAATATTCTATTGAGTCAATGACAGCTAATACTTCGATCTAGGTAACCTGGGATGACGAATCGGACCCGCAACATCCCTTCAATTGGCCCCAACCACGCAAA
Organism: Seiridium unicorne; assembly: GCA_039778275.1. NCBI lineage: Eukaryota > Fungi > Ascomycota > Sordariomycetes > Amphisphaeriales > Sporocadaceae > Seiridium > Seiridium unicorne. The sequence goes on along the minus strand of JARVKF010000003.1, from coordinate 79,082 downwards.
TGGGCTATAACAATTCTTCTGTCAAATGGCGGACTGGTTACGCTTATGTCTGGAGCCATGCTAGCACCTGCCCTCCATTCTATTGCCAAGGATCTCAATACTAGTGAGGAGGAGACGCAGATTTTCCTTTCCATCTTTGTTTTAGCATTTGCCTTTGGTCCCATGGTACTCTCGCCGCTGACCGAGCTTTTCGGGCGTCGTCCGGTTTGGCTTGTTGCAAGCTGCTTCTATATCTTGTGGAATACCGTCGCCGGTTTTAGCCGAACGTCTTGCCTCGTGATCTCGAGCCGTGTTCTTTCCGGTACTGGCGCCAGCGCTGGATTTGCGGTCACACAGCCAGTGCCCTCTGACTGCTGGATACCGGCGGAACGCGGGAAATCGTTTCCCATTGCTACCTTCATCCCGCTTCTGGGACCAGCTATAGGTCCCATCATTGGCGGAGCTGTCTCTCAATCCATCGGCTGGAGATGGACGTCTTGGATTTTGTCCATTTACGAAAGCATCCTAGTTATTGTTGGAGTGCTTGTTCCTCGAGAAACATACGAACCCATTATTCTAGATAGAATGGCTGGCAAGCTTCGCAAAGATACGGGAAAGCCATATTTTGTAGAAGCGGGCGATGCATCTCATACCTTAGGCAGCAAGCTCTCTCGTTCTCTGACGCGTCCGCTCCGACTAAATACTCATCACACAGCCGGTCCTACAAGTCGCCGCGATATTTCTCGCCTATAACTTCGGCATTCTCTATATTGTCCTGTCGACATTCGCCGCGCTGTGGATAGATCGCTATGGCAATACCGAGACCCAAAGTGGACTACACTACATTGTAATCGTCATTGGCTACACCATTGCCGCGCAAGGTGGCGGTTATATAACGGATTGCCTATGGCAGCACCTGAAGACGAGACATGGCGAGGACACGGCTCCGGAGTACCGGGTTCTTCTGATGGTTCCTGGCGCTATTCTCATCCCCCTCGGTCTTTTTATCTACGGCTGGTCCGCCGAACGGCACTTTGACTGGATTGTGCCTGGATGTCGGTATCGCTATCTTTGGCTGTGGTGTCATTCTCAACACACAGGCCATGCAGGCGTACGTCGTAGAAGCCTATCGCAAGTACGTGGCTTCGGCGTCCGCCGCGGCTCAGTTTCTATGTAGTATTGCTGGGTTTGCCTTCCCAGTCTTTGCACCTGCAATGTACCGAAGCTTAGGATATGGTTGGGGAAACAGTGTGCTTGCTCTCGCCTTTGTCATCATCGGCTGGCCGGCACCTTTTCTCCTCTGGAAATATGGCGCCAAGTTGAGGGCACTGGGGAAGCCGCAGTGGTGAAAGGATCAGCCACGCCTCTTGCCGGCCGGGAATTCCTCATGATCTTAAGAAGGCAGTCTTGGTAGGTCTCACTCGGACACAAAACGGAAGGTTCCATAGAGTAGTTCCTCCACTCAAGCCCCCACCTTGAGTTTCTTCGATGGACCTGTCTCATGTAAATTGATGTGGCCAAATATCTGTTCGCAAGAAACAAAGAATAGTCTTTACAATAAATGTGTGGATCCAGCTCCTATCTTGAGACCGCGCGTCCAGAGTCCATCGCAGTTGCAACCAGTGCAATTGCCGGCAGGTGGTGGAGCACTTGGCCAGCACCAGGGCGGCGATCTGCACGTGGCTGGGGATAACATGTTTCTTAATATATCGCCCCGACGATGAAGTCTTGGCAGGAGATGTATGCAAGATATCGGACGAAGTGATCAATCCTGCCCACTCCTCCGACGGCCCGGATGAAATCCACTATTCCGGAAGGCCACATGCCTATATATCGGGCATTATCTGTACAACTGCCGGACCTGCCAGGAAGGCGTCGCAATAGATCATAACGGAGCAGGAATGCCTTCTTCCTTGGGACAAACGATTTCTTGTCGAGTGGGGACGCATTATGAGGGAGTCAGCGCAGGGAATGATGGAATACAACCACTGTGTCGGGTGATGCGCTCGGAAGATGAAATTGGGTACGGCTTTAATTCGCCGCCGGGCACTTCTTCTACAAATTACCTGCAGCCCTCCCCTCTGGTTGTCGCAGGTTGTCCCGGTTTCATCGCACGCCATGTATCCGATCATCGTCCCGTCGCTGCTTGTGGCCTTTGCCAACCTGGCGGCAGCCGCTCCCAGCTCCGGCTGCGGTGCGAGCTCCGACGTCCCAGCCCTCGAGACACGGATTACCGTTGAGCTTGCAAAGAACAAGACCCGGTCTTTCATGTACTGGCTACCTCCGAAGTACGACCCCGAGACACCAGCTCCTGTCATCCTCTCGTACCATGGAATCAGGCAGTCGCCGGCAAAGCAGGCCAACCTCGACTGGTTCGGCGACACCATGTACAACCAGAACTATATCGCTGTTTACCCTCAGGCCGTAAAGGCTCCGGGCAGCGACGAGGTCATGTGGCAGGGCCCGAAGCAGGCTACACAGGACGACGTCACCTTCACCATGGACATCCTGGACCAGTTGGAGGAGGACTTCTGCATCGACACGGAGCGCATCTATGCCAGCGGCAAGTCGGAAGGTGCAGGCTTCGTCGGTGTGCTGGCCTGCAATGCCACGTCCAACGCACGCTTCGCAGCATACGCCCCGGTATCGGGTGCCTTCTACCCCGGAAACAACGACGAGTCGACCAAGGGCTGCGAGAAGCCTGTGCCCATCCCATGCGAGCCGGAGCGGTGCAACATTCCGTTCCTGGAGTTCCACGGCGGCGCTGACTTCCTCGCGCCCTTCGACGGTGGACTGCAGCGTCACGAGTGTCTCCCAGACATCCGGGATTACATGTCCGAGTGGGCTGTGCGGGATGGGCTCAGTGCGGATCCGGTTTATCAGTATAACCTCACGTCTGCGGCTACAGTCTATAAATACGACGAGGACGGTTTGGTCACTTTTGTCTACGATGGCGACACCATCGGACACGACTGGCCCTGGACTGTCAAGAACCCAGACACTGTGAGAGCTCATAGCAGGCCTGCCAGCTTCAATGCTACCAGTTACATTTTCGAGTGGTTCGCCAACTACACTCTTGCGTAAGTTCAAGTTTCATCCATCATATTCTGAAACGTGACTAAAATCAGGACAGATCCACGGACGGTTGCAACAGCACCGACAGTAAGTAGTAGTAGGGATTCAGCAGTAGGATGACATGATGTTAGCATCAATCTTGGAAATGGACATTGCTCAGGCAAGAGTTCAGTTGTTGTGCACTGGGGTTATTAGCAGTTTGTAGATTGATAAACACTAGAGATTGCTTTCAGGTATACTGTACACTAGGCTTAGTGAACAGATTCTCTTATATCACTTAGATTTTCTATGGCACAGTAACCTCTGACCTGACCAAATTTGTTGACGTTTGATGGTCGCGTAAGTCACAAGATCTCTCTCTGTCAAGCTGTATCTACCCCAACTCGCACGCTCAAGACCGCGGGTCTCTTATAGCGGTGACCATGAATTTGGACAGTATGGAGATGGTGATCTACCCACGTGTATATTGAATCGGTATCAATGCCGGGAAGTCGGTATGCCGCGATTTGTACGCCCCATAAGAAGATTCCTGACATAGGTGCTGCGGGCAACAACCAGAGAGTAAATGGCATATGCAAATCATGGAAGATGAAATTGCGCACGATATTCTCTCAAAGTCTGTCATAAACTCCTATGATCCGAATGATAGTAACGCTGGCGAGGTATTGCGTGAAAGGTAGCAGCCGACTAATGGTCCCGCTAGATCCACCATATTGTGCGTACACTGGTAAGGGCTGCACGCATTCAGACTGTAAGGAATATGTACATGTAGGATCGGGGATTTTAATGCAGGAATTATATGCCCGTGATAGAACCTTGATACTCACAATTTCATTGCATCAACGAGAAGACCAATGATTAGCGCTTATTTCAAGCATGCAGTTCTTTTATCTCCAGATTGAATTGGGGTATCTTTGGTATATAAAATCGTCCGCTATACATGCATACAGGCGCTCACCCATCGGCGTCGAAGGAATCGTTCAAATACCTTACGAAACTTTCTCTGATGCGGCTCGGGCCAGATAAGTTACCGACGCTTTCCAAGCCAATGCCACCCCTGTTCAAGCCCATGAAAGCTCTTCGGAGTCGCTGCAGTTGCGGCAAGCCCACCTTTTTGCCTGCTGGCAACTCAACAGAGAGAGTCTCATCATTTGCAGTTCCTTTCGGCACAACTATCTCATCCCCGCCATCATCAGATTGCTGGTCTAATATCCGCTTCACAATGTCTTGAGTCTCCTTGTCCAGAATATAGAGGTAGTCGCCGCCAGCATCGCGACTCCGCTGCACAGTCGCCTGGTTGGGCTTGATGATCTTGCGCCCATCGCCGGCAACAGCATCCCAGAGGCTGTCAAAGACTTGTTTTGTTTGCGCCTCGTCATCCTCCCATACTAGGGTGAACAGTGGACTGTCCCATCTCGTCATGGGATTTGGTTCTTCATACCTGAAAACCAGATTCTCCCAGTTCTCTGGCGAGTACGGCGCCTCTTCTTCGTTCATCACGGCATCTGAATTTTCTTGCAACGCTTCCCCATCCTTCTCTTTCCGTAGCCGGTCCTCGTTCACTTCCTTCGCCTTATCCTTGCCACAACCGATCTGCAGAATGCAGCTCGGGGTGCGCACAGCCTTTGCCTCGCAGTGTAGTTGGTAGCGCCAGCCCTTTATGTAGTTGAGACCATCTAATATCACGATATCCTTATCGGAGAGCACGCGCTTGACTGCGCCATAGATGCTGGCTCTGGCGTCCTTTTCCGAAGCGTTCGCAGACCGTACGTGGGCTGGCAGGGTGGAGAGGTCGTATACAGATCGAGATATTGACAGTGACTGGTCTGATATGAGGTGAAGTCGATACTTGGGAGGTGCATCGCCAGAGGTTGATTGTATCCGTTCCGACAGATATCGGTGCAGTTGCTTTGCGCGCGTGCTCTTGCCAGACGTGGGGAAGCCGGCCAGAATGATGAGCTATTTCAACATGAGCAGGGCTAATTCTCCAGTCCCTGACAAGGGAGGGACTTACAGGCATAGTTGATGATTCCTGAGTGGGTGAGAGGGAGAATAGAAGAGTGGTCCGAAACAGCACCAAACTTCAGCATGTGACGTACACGGACATGATGGCGATTGAAAAGCATTTAACAAGGCCTGAACCCCGCCAGCGCGGGGCAGGCCACAGCGTGTAAACTGAGGGCCCGCTCACTTAATGTAGGTACTGGTACGTACAGGTACCCACCAACCCTCAACCTCTATAATGTGGGGCCCTCGGACCCCACGCTTCAAACAACTCCAGCCTCACTCACAGGCACCTACGACTACCTGACTACATGTAACCTATTTTGTCAAGGTCATGGGGTGCGTCGTTCTGGAACTGGAGGTATCTCCAAGTAGTCTTGTTAATCTACTGAATTACTATGTATGTCTGAGCACATCATATTCGTGACTTGTTCCCGCCTTTCCCCATACTCTTTCTCTGTTACACCTCCATCTACCACGCAGTTTCTCATTCGTAGTGCATCGTTACACTCCGAGTCTGTACAATCGCTTTCTCGCTGTCCCCGTCTGTGCAGCCTTCCCATGTGCTATAGTCGCTGCGCTATCGCATTGAGTGACCTGTTTGCCCCCGGGGTTGAGCATATTCCAGTGTCATCGCCAAACTTAATATAAGGGTCTTGTCGGTGCAATCTCCTTTCTGAACGATGAGCGTAGTATTTTCTCGGTGTCTCCCCGGCCTTGCCCGTCCTCGAGTGGAGGCCGTGATGTGACGAACCCATCAGAATCGGAGCTACGTGTCGGAAGAACTTTTGCAGAATCGTCATGGCACCACAAATGACGAGGAGGTTTGCCTCGATGACACTAATGAGAGAACATCAGTCACATCGGTCGGAAAGAAATAGGCTAAGAGCAACTCACATTCACATACCTACAGAGGAGATAAGTCCACGTCTAGTCTTGGCTAGTCAATATCTCTAGGAGAATTGCGCATCTGGCGATCGAGGTAATAACGGTGCTGATGCGTGTCAGTCACAGCATTTATCATTCGGCACCATTGCCATCGTCGGGGGAAACCAACGCCGATCCAATTGTAAACACTACCAAAAGGCAAATCTTCTGGCGACAGGAATCTGAAGACCTAGTACGAGCGGTATTGGTACAAGAAGAAGTATAACGTCCGAAGAGATGTTCGCAACTGCCGTGGCAATATAAAGTGCCGGTTCGCTAATACAAGTCCTCGTGACGGATATCTCCCAACGTTTCTCAATCGGTTCACAGGCAAACACCAGGCTGAAGAAAATGCCAATCGAATATGCTGTCATATAGCCAATGGTTATCCACACTAATTTCATGAGCCAAAAAAGCTGCGATAGCCCCATATAGAAGCCAAGGAGGACCATTTTGGCGAAGCCGCCACAAAGGACTTAGAGCCAGGATGCAATATATACGATCTTCTATGGTCAACAAATGTCTTCCCAACCAAGGACTACTCTAGTACCTACTAGTATGAACAAGTTGAATTTTTTGATGGGTATTTCCCATGCGTGAACACCGCCAGCGCCCGCAGCGAACATATCTAGCGTTAGTTGAGCAACGCGTTCCTTGGCACAGGGTCCATATGTGCTTACAGATGACGAGAACTTGCGTGCCTATCGAGTCCAACTTTTCCACAGTTATTTAGTTAGTGCTGGCTTCATGCGCCTCACCTTGGTTAATCTTGGTACTAACCCATGAAACAAGGAGAAATGCTTTGTGAAGTCAGTCAAACTTGCTTTCTGGAACACCACCAAATGTGCGTGGATTGGGGAATTCTGCGGAACGGATGAATTATCAGTCTAATACATACCGTCGTCAAACTGAAGTCCAAGGCTAAGGGCAACTTTGGTGTACAACCTTTGCGAGATAAACAACAATACAAGAACGTTACCTACACCACAACACCAGTATGTTTGGATATCCGTTTGTCGCCGAGGATTATCAAAATCAACAACGTTACCGTATAGGGCTGGAGACTATCACTATTCGTGGTGATACTATTATCACCTAGTACTGGGATCCCCTGGGGGCGTGCTGACTTGAGACAGTGGTGCCATAATGTTCTTCGCCATATCTAGGTCTTTCCAAGGTTTTCCTCGTCTGAAATGGAACAGTTAACCCGTCTCACATCACATCGCACTCCGAGAGCTGTCGATCGCTGCCGTGAGGACTGTCCCCATGACGCGTTTAGGGCCCCTGCTATCATAGAGACAGTTGCAAGATCAGCAGCGCAAAGACCTTAACGTAGCTGGGAACCTTGTTTTAACAGAGCTGTCAGAATGACTGCGACATCGACCCCCTCCTCTGAGATTAGTTCTCTTCCTCATTGGGCTGGGACACTCTGGTAAGTGTGGGCTGGCTACGCGATGTAACATTGGGGTCGGTGTTGCGTTGCGCCTAACCATGTTCCAAAGCCAGTAACACATTGCTAACTAATGTTTGGCCGTTAAGTTTTGTTCGTGGTTCTGCAAGTCTTGTTACGGATGGAGAATTGGTGTTGTACCTCACGATAAGCTTTCTATCGTTTACGCTCTGCGCCCCATTCTGCCACTATAGACCACAGTGGCATATTTGTATACTAGGTCGATTGACAACTCAACGGGCGTATTACGAAGTTCGAAACAAACAGTACTAAAGATGACAAATCCTTTTTGCTTCTGTGTTCTCTCAAAGCCACGATGACCTCATGGAAAGATAGTTTTTATTGGTAGCAAATGTTGGGTCGCTGCGCCGACCGACGCAAGAGATAAGTTGGAGGGGGCTCTCAACCTCCTGTCCGAGACCCTAATCTAGTTGACTTGACTCCTGCTGGGGTATTACACCTCAGTCATAAGGTCAGGCATCTATCCCTGCTCAATGCTACCTTATTGACGTTGTGATACGGTCTGCGGCAACGCAACCCCAACTTGTCCTCCCTCGGTTTTCGCTGCCAATCCACAAAGACCAAGCGTGAGGTGCGAGCCTTGTCGTTTGGCTTCTGCATACTTCCAATGCATCCCACACCTTGCCTTCCACGTAGCTGGTTATGACGTTTGCTGCAAGCGCAGGCGCCTCCGACAGCTGTCGCTTGCAATCAGACTCCCGGTGGCGATGGCGGCGATTAGCTTCGTCCCTTACAATATACTGGATGGCCCCTTCTTTCCCATCCGCCATTAGTCAATACAGGTATTTCTTTCTTGTTTCTAAAAGGACCTGCTTCGCGGGAATTAAGACCACGAGATATGCAGCCAATCGCTACCAAGGGACTCGCCACGGCTCCATCACAATTCAATTTGGTGGGTTCCTCAACTACGCAAGATGCGCAATGTGTGAGTCTTCGTCGTCACATTGTATGCACTTCTCACTAATTCATTGCCCAGTGCCAAGCTCTATCCCAATCATGCTTGGCAAGCCAGACTTACTTCCCAGACACCATCTCGTACAATGATCGCATCGAGTCTTACTGGTCAGTCAGCGCATCATTGTCACCAACATGCATGGTACTCCCGACAAGCCCAGAAGATGTGACATCCATAATCCAAACCATCACTGCGAATGAGTGTTCCTTTGGCATCCGTGGCGGTGGTCACGGATCGTTTGCGTTCTCTAACAGTGTTGACGCGGGCATCACGATAGACTTTGGTCAGTAATCTTAACTGTTATGAAAGCGCCGTTGCGTAATATCCTGATCTGGAGAAAGGATTTATGAACAGCACGACCTACAACAGTGATATGAAGATCGCCTCCATCCAGCCTGGAAGCAACTGGCAAGCAGTCTACGAAACACTTGCTCCCTATGGGGTCACGGTGGCCGGAGGCCGCGCAGGAACCGTGGGGGTCGGCGGTTTCATCACTGGGGGCGGGAACTCGTTCCACTCTGCTTCTCATGGCTTCGCTTGTGACACGGTGCAAAATTTTGAGGTAGTTCTCGCCAATGGCTCCATTGTCAACGCCAACGCTGACGACAACGCGGATCTGTGGCAAGCACTGAAGGGGGGCTCTGGCAACTTTGGTTTGATCACTCGTTTCGACCTTTATGCTATCGAATTTCCAAGTCCAAATGCGACGGATATCTGGGGCGGCATTCTTGTTTTTGACCTCAATGCTACAAATGCCCTGATTGACAACTATGTTAAGTTTGCAGAGAACGTGGAAAGCGATCAAAATTCTAGTTCGATCATCTACTGGGCCTATATTCCAGCAGCCGGTGGCATGGTTCTGAATGCTGCGCTGGAGAACACTGTCAACGCCGTACGCCCACCCGCGTTTGATAGGTATATGTCAACGCCCGGCATCATAGCAACGTCCCTTAGATCAGCGCCGATGCATGAAATCACTGCAGAGCTCGGATCTGGTCAGCCAGCAAGCTTACGGTACTGGAATTTCTTTCGTCTTAGTGCTAGTTCGAATTGCTGACTGCTCTGGAGCAACATTTGGTTCACTGGTGCCTATAAGAACGACGCTCGCGTACTCAAGTATGCCGTACAGAAGCATGAAGAGATCGTGGCGCTCATCGAAGCTGAGATGTCCGAGGACAGCGGTTTCAACACACTTTGCATGTTCCAACCAATTACGCAGACTCTCGTGCAGCATAGTGCAGAGAAAGGCGGCAACATGCTCGGACTTGAGGACCGTGTCAAGGATGGCAACGGCGTCATGTTCCTCGCAACTCTTGCTGTCGACGGGGCCGACAATGAGGCCAAGGCGCTACCGCATATTCGAGAGTGGTTCGACGCCGTGGATGGATACGCGGCATCACTCGACGCAAACTGGAACTGGAGATACCTGAACTATGCTTACAAGGACCAGGATCCTATGAAATCGTATGGCGATAAGTCCGTAGAGGAATTGAGGCGTGTTGCGGCAAAGTACGACCCATCTCAGGTTTTCCAAAGTTTGAGAAAATCTGGTTTCAAGATTCCAAGAGCGAGGTTCATGGATAGCGTGTGAAGTTTGTCCAACTCACAGATAAGGAGGTTTCGTGGCTGAGCACGGAAACCGGTTCAGTGTTGGCATGGGGATCCGATTGAAGATTTAAAGGGATATTCTGGAAATAGCAAATGTCACTTTCCCAGCTGGGTACCGAATCTTGGAACAACAGATACTGCAACCTTTTGCGCTCTAGGCTGTACGTGGCTATGCCTAGCCTCTCTATGCAACACAGTAGATATCAACCTACAAACTGATAGTGACACGGGAGCTTGGTAGCCTTAATACTCACACAGGCTATCAGCTACCGGTACTCTGTGGAAAGTCACATTTCTCGAGTTGCTTACAAGCGTTGTCTACGAAGTATCTCCTATTTCTCAGCCGAGTAGCTTGTATTTATAATTTCGTCTTCTGCTCACTTGCCATTAGGACACTCCAGGTGCATCAATTAAGCCCAGTACCATGCCATCGGGTAGGTATTTCTGATGTGTGCATGGATGTATCCATCCATGGGTTGCGATTTCCACGGCTCCTTTGAGCCCAATTCAGCTGGAGGATGTTTCGAAGGGCGATAGAATGTTGTTACCCATGAGCCACACACCTCGCAATGGCGATTATGCAAAAAAAAAAAAAAAAAAAAAAAAAAAAGAAAAAAATTCACAACCTTGGTTAGAGAATTCTAGGGAGATATCGTATGATATGGGAGAAGAAGAAATGAATCATGAGAAGTAATGAAAGTGAGAAAACGAAAGTGGGAGCAGACAGTGTATCTAATTTGGGTACTGTTGTGGCTGATATCTTTGCGCTATAGGCCGGGCCGCAATTGTTGAAGCAATCAATTCGTGCACCCGTCAATCAACATCATTCCAGGTCGGACAGGTTCGGAGTCCCTGCGAGTGCAACTACATTGACTCGAGAATGATGTCTAATTGTTTCCAATTAAAACTGAGTTTGGTGTCTCTCTGGTGCGGGCTCTCAGTTACAGATGAGGCCCGCCGCTTCAAAAAGGACCTAACCAGGTTGACATCAGCCAGATCAGTTTAATTCCACATCAGCCATGATTTCGGCGTTATTGGGTCAGGTGAGTGCGGTAGGACCAAATTGAGGAATATGTTGGCCAAAACGTTACATCCAGATCTGTCCAAGAGCATAACAGAACACCGGAAGGCTTATGCCCAGGTATATTTCTACTGTCCAAAGGATGACCATTTACTTATGTAGCTGACCAATATACGTCACGGTAAAGGGGCTTTGAATGTCTATTGCCGAAGTCTAAGCTGGCCCAAATATAAAAGATCGCAACCTCTTCTTACTGCTGCTTGGCCCTTGTGATCTTCACTCTTCAATGAGCAACTCTTCCTGTTTGGATATCCTTAAGAACAAGTTTCTCATTCAATTAAGACATGGTCGCGCTCACATCACTTCTCACCTTGGCGCCGGCGCTTTTGGCCGTCCTCCCTGCTCCTGTTCATGGCCAAGCGGCGGGTGGAGTTTTCAGCGTCATCGGCGACATTGCTAGTATTTATGGTATCATAACTGGAACTATTGGTCTTGTCGGTTTTGGAATTAACATTGCCAACCTTAAAAAGTTCCACGAGGACGCGAAGAATGACGCTTCCAAAACTGCTCAAATCCGTATCTATGCCGGGGAACTAGAGAGGGGGAAAAGCTCACGCAACGTCACAGGCCCCCTAAGCAACGTCCGTCTGCCCATGGATGGCAATTTCCGTGGCCAAATCCCTGCGCTGAGGCTTCGGAACCTACGTGGCGAGACGTTGTGCGTCCATAGCCGGGGCGATCCGAACAAGGACGACGGCCAAATCCCTGAGGGACGCACAGCCGAGCGACCATGCCTTCTGGACCAGAAGAAAGACGGTGCGCCGTCTTACTTGGATCTTGACGCCGGGATATATGATGACCAGAGTTTGTGTATCGCACTCGTTCAGGTCAAGACTCCGGCTGACCTCTTGACCTGGACTTGGTCCGGTGATATCGGCAGAATCTGTGATTATCCAGTAAGCAAGTTTCCGCAACTCCCCCATGCTTTGTATAGCCTCTTTAAGGAGTGACCGCTTTCTGGCAGAGAGTTGTTGCCCTTGAAGCATGAGCTTTGGCTCCTGATAGTCGGCCAGGCGCACTTGGAAAAGGGAATCGCTAACCTTGGGGTGTTATAGTGGTACCACTCAAACGCACTAATTTCCCAATCGCCATCATACAGACCTTCCTGTGCGTGGCTGTCTCCCGAATATGGCACCCAAGCCATGTCTATTTACCTCCCAGGCTTTCAAGCCATTGGCAACGTGACAAGGGACAAAGACACCACTAAGCACTCCCGACAGTTGATAGAGGCTCCAGATCGTCTATGCAACAGTCCAGCACGCTTCGCCATGTGGAAGGAAGCATACATCATAGACGGGGCTGATGCGCCAATCTTTGACCCCATACTAGAGGTGGATGATATCAAGGGCGAGGAAATATGGCAAGGTAGACAGCCGCCGGCAAGGGACTTTATTTGGCCGGGACATCCAGACTCGAGACCCATACCATATGCTAAGAAGCGGAATTATCCTGCCCTTCCCAAGCACCGGGTAGCATCTGAAGCTGTCGATGTTGCGAGTCAACAGAACATTCACCCTCTACAAAGACGAGAAATACGAGAGCGGCAGTCCAGATTTGATGGGCGCCTTATTATGGCCAGAGGCCCTCGAGAGCATCGAACCGAGGCCACAGACCTTTGTGTGAGCCTCAGCTCGCATGGCCCAGACTTCTTTTCCGAGCATGAAGGGATGTTTTGCGACATGACGGAGAAGAAGCTGTGGCCTGTCTGCGGAAAGCAGGATGATGTTGCATGTTTCGACGCTAGCACGCATATGGTGCGTCCGGGGATGATGAACAATGACTTTGGTGTCTTCTCCGCCCCCGTCAAGGAATACACCACCGTCTCTGTGTGGGATTAACATTGTGCTTTCGATCACTTGATGGGCGAGTTGGCTTTTCCCCCTTCATTTTCAAGAAAAACAGCTTTAGGCATTCGGTGGATGCTGTACATTGCTTTGGTGTCACGATTGGTGACTGATTTAATGGTCTGTGGAGTTGGTTTCTTGTCTTACACTGTTTTGTGCTGTGCAAATAATATTTCTTAGTTTCTGCACAATGAATGTATACCAGGGGAAGTTGGAGTATTTAATACAATCGATCGCTTAAAAGTTAGAGTCCCTGTCCATTCTTTGCAGTCTTTGATTCGAACTTCCACCATATATTCACACCCTAAGTAAGATTAATGGCTGCATCGGGTTATCGGTGCGTATGATCATGAAACCTGACTGAAAGCGCTGCACAACTCTTCTGCGGCATCGTACTCGTCGCTGTCCTCCCCAAGACACTTTTTTTCGACCACTACGAGCCTCTCAGCCCATTGAGCAGCCTCAGCTACGCGGCCGAGTCTTAGTCCGTGTTTGATTGCCAGTGATAGGAGATATCCCAAGGTATCGGTCTCCTCCATGCCTTGCTTCTCCATTAACTGCATACCTTTCTCGATGAATCCCATGATCTTTACATCATCGGTCTCCTCCGACTGATCAACGCGGGACTCTTGCTGCTTCTCATACTTTCTGATTTTTGTCAGCATATCTTCTGTCCTCTTCCTCAAAAAGTCTCCACTGCTATCAGGGCTGTTGCAGGCGGAGCACTGGCAATTGAAGCCCCATTTTTTGAGGATCTGCCTTCGGGCAGCTGTTGGGTGACAGATGTCGATGTACGACGTATTCAGCTCCTCGCCCGGCTTGATATCTCGCAGGGCATGGATCGTCATTCGACCGATACGGTGGTTATACCGATGGAAGACATTCGGTGCACACGAATGGTTCAGTCGAGCACACTACAATACAAATCAACCAGCAGCTCGGCCTGTGTTTGATTCAAAAGTGACCTACCTTGGCGAAGACACCGAGCTTGTAGTCGCTATCAGGGAAATACATGTTGAAACGGTTCGTCTCGTATATCGACCATGCCTTTTCGTGTGCCTCCACCAATGAATTGAAAGATTCTTCCTTGCCTACAACGCCCAAGCATCAGTCACAAACGCGGGGACGACGCAACATCAGACCTACCTTCACACCATTGCCGCAAGCCATCAATCCAGGCCACATCCTTGCTAGGCTTCAAAGATGCTGCCAATTCCCAATATAACCGTTGCTCCTTTTCCGATAATGATGTCACTGTCTGGAAAACTTCGGTCTGGTTCGCTTCATTGTGTATCACTATGAGGGCCTCCTCACAGAACAAGCGAGTGCCAGATGGTATGAATGCAGTAGCGAAGATGGCGATGCCTGCTCCGCCCGTATGGCGTTCTTCGTATAGGTCATCGCGGACAAAGGCGGGTGCCTCACCGCTCCTTCCATTCAAGCTGAGGCGCGAGAGGTCGGGGACGTCCATCTCTGAAGTTGGTCCTGTCGGCAACTATATGCCGGGATGATGGAACCACCAAGTCTAAGCCGAGACGCTTAGAGTATAATTGATTCCTGCAGCAATATGATTTTGATGACACAACTGGAGTGATGGCAGTCGTGGGGTGAATGTGGTCAAGCGCACTCGAGCTTGCCGTTATAAATGCGTTCCTGGCTGTCTGTCGATGTCACCATGAGGTTATTCACAACTACGGAGTCACAAGCAATCACTGGAGGGCGATAAGAAACGTATGTGATGCACTGATGTTTTTCACGCTAATTTTGGTTTCCAACGGCGCGGGAAAAAATAAAGATCTAATCTCGGCGGCTGCCGGGATGTGCCCTAGATCCGCTGCAAGTCTCGATCCGTCTAAGAAGCTTAACGCCAGAAAGACTTCGGTTACCTACTGCATCCTTGCAGAAGTCATCTTGTTCGTTTAGATTGGAATCTAGATGTGCTTTAGCGCCTTGCTTGGTCCCTGACCAAACGATGCCAAGTTCAGTCTGATGGTGGCAAGGCTCAAGACTTTCTGTAAGTAGCCCACCGCCGTTTTCTTCTGCTGAGAAAGCTTACATATAAATGACTCTCTTTTCTAGCCCTCCTTTTCTTCTTTTTTCTTTATTCCGCAAAAAAAGGCCAACCAGGTAATGTGTCTGTCAGCTCGAGCGGGTGCTTTGACCTTGCATGTAAGATAAACATATAGATGTTATCTTGTAACGGAAAAGCTCCGTTCTGGACAAGCGACAGCGATAATTTGTCCTTAGCATAAATTTTAAATATTAAATTAAAACGTTTAATTTTGGTTTTTTATTTTTTTATTTTCTTTTCGGATTTTTGTTCTCCTGTACGGAAATACTTTCCGTCTCCCTGCCATTTTACTAAGTTCGGTTCTGCTGTCCCCTTCTGTCCTTGAACCCAGCCACCGAGATAGCGAAAACCAAAGTCGGTCAGGTATGAAAACGCTGTGGTTAAGCAAGAGCGTCTTTTTTTTTTTTTTTTTTTTTTTGCTCTGGCCTCGGCCTTATCCTCCTAATTTTTCTGTTCGGTGGCGATATCACAGAGGAAAGACTTGATTAACTATTCCAGGATTGCTCTGAAAACCGGCTGTTACTTATTAACTTTTTGAATGAATAGGAGATGAAGAGAATTAGTCCAAGAGCTTGAAAGTTCGAATTTTACAGCTTGTGGGTTGTGTTTTCTACTTTCCGATTACAATTCCTCGAAAGCATTCGCGTTGGTTCAGTTGTTCTGCGACGGATTTCTTCAGACCACAAACCCAAAGATCACAAACTGATATATAAATACGTCTGCTTTGGCTATTCCTGAATACCTAAATAAGCGGAGCTCAGATTGCAGTTCAAGAAAGCACATCATGTGCCATTACTAAGAACCAATCAGCCACAGATAACCTCGTCAATGGCTTCAAGGCTATCAAACGACTGACTGAGGACTCCCACGCGTCAAGCAATTTAGTTTAGGTGGGACTTCTTCTAAATGTTATCGATGACACATCTTTACTGTAAAAACAGCAACGTAGGTGTTTGTGCTTTCTGATTATGTTTGTTATCACGCTTGTCCAGTGCCGTCTCCGAATCTCCTTCAGCGCCGCTGGCTTGCCACGTGATAATCACTGCGCCCGTACATCGACGTTGTACCCTATGTGCAACCGCAAATTACACCCGAGGAAATGTACAAGTTTCCACTATAAGCAAAACACCTAGGCTAATCGGTGCTTTTTGAATCACCATCTGCGGACAGAGGGAACCATTCGGATATCACCAGCGCCTCGTGGTGCTGTTTGCAGGCGGGTTCCTCATTGCCATATTGATCTCGCGGAAGGTATTATATTCGACGATATTGCCGTGTCTCTTCGCGCGAGCAGATGCCAACTGGATAGGTGTAGGTAGGCAGAGGAGACACAGCTGTACCTTTTCTATTTCCATTATGGACGATGAGTTAGTATTCGAGCATGCCCGGAGTCAGCTTCTGCATTGCCATTGGAGCCTAAGCACCTTCATGTTCTTCTACACTGCAAACTCCTGATAGCAGTTGCCACATTTCACATTGTGAGCAAGCATGAAGGCTCGAATCACAATCCTTGCCTCCCCTGATCTTGCGCAGTGGAAGGTTAAGAGGCGGCACAGGAATCAGAGCCGCCGTCCCCTAGAGTGGTGAGGCACCTAGTATGTCGTCAGATCTTGGCTACATCTGATCTCCCTGAGGGCCTGGCGTTCCCTTTGACCAATCTCAGGGTGTGGGCTGGGCGGCTTGCATCTGTTCGACGTGCCGGAACCCTCTTGCTTCTTCTCGATACTATATGCAGGCACAACCCAGGTGGCTACTCGCAGTGCCGTGTCTGAAGGGGGGTCCATATCCCTGATGCCAGCCTCTGCTCGAGTAAGTCTGCGATAAGCCACGCGAGCTGACAGTATGTCCGGCCCACGTGCTATCAACGTGGCGCCCAGTACTACTCACATACCCTGGTAGGATTCTCATTTGCATATCGGCCAGCCATTTCAAAATGTATGTCGGAAATCAATGGATTCAGCTGGGATCTGATATATTCTCTCATTTGGACTGCCTGACCAACCATTTCGGCATTTCCAAACTACTGGACCCGCTCGCCTGCGGACTCCTGACGCTGGATGAGCCCGTGTCGTGTACTACGACTTGAGAAATTCGCTGGCCCTGGCTTGACGTCTCTCCTTTGCTCAACCAGTTCGAGTGACTCAGCCCTATTATCCTGCTCATCCTCATCACGTCCCATATCCCCGATTAGTGCGCTACATGTGGACGCTTCACCACCGGCGTATCAAAGAAAGTCACGCCTCCATCAAAAGTATCCCTTCCGCCATGGTTCGGAGCTAGCAAGGCCTCAATCTCAAGTGGCGTTCTCCATCTCGTTCCAACCCCAGACCTGTGAGAGATATTTTTCCATATTAACACGCTTAGTTTTCATCTCAACCATCCAGGGGTGGTCGAGCATTCTCCATGGAGTCGCCCTGCGACTGGGTTCCTTCTCCAGACTATCAATCAAGTTAGCATATGTCTGCCTAGTCAATGAGTTCACTTACCAGCACTCAATGAAATATTTGAAGCTATCACTCCAGAAGATATTTGAATCTGGTTCGTCCTTTAACTTGGGGATCGGTTGCCGAACAATGTAGGTAAGGAGATCGATGAGGCCAGCCTTCGGTTGCATCTCTGTCCCATCAGCTGGGAACGGAAAGCGGTGCTGTGCAACCTCCAGGAGCGTAACACCCGTAGACCAGACGTCGGAAGTAATAGTATAACTTTGCCCCGTAATCCTCTCGGGCGCCATGTAGTAGCTGGTTCCGATAAAAGTGTTTGCCTCTCCTTTCGTCCCAAAGTCTCCCGAGACACCAAAATCGCACAGTTTGACAGCACCATCACGGCACAGCAGAATGTTGCTAGGTTTGATATCACGATGGATAATCTTCTTGCTGTGCAGATAGGTGAGACCGCCGAGAACACCCTCAGCTATTTTACCAAGGACTTTTTCGCCTGTCCGTCCACCGAGACGTTTGACTTCCTTGTAGATACTGTCCAAGGAGCCACCCTCACAGAACTCCATAGCAATCGAGATGGTTGCGGTAGAGGGATCGACGAATGCGCCATAGTACCTGCAGATATGCTCAGAGGCACAACTTTTGTTGAAGTTGATCTCTCTCACGATCTGTCTCTTGACGTCAGGATCTGGATTGGTGGTGATCACCTTGTGAACGTTAGCTTCGTTCCGTTCTCGGACATTGTTCACAGTATGTTTACCTTCAGTGCGAAGACATTCTTTCCGCCAGTCAATTTGCATCTCGTGACAGCACCTCCTGCACCTTCACCAAGCCCGCCGAGTTCCACGATCCTTTTTTCCACACTCGCAATCCTCCAACCTTCATCGTCCAGGTCATCCACATCAGCCGTCCGCGCCTTTTCCAGGGCTAATTTATCGAAACTGTTCTCGAGACCCTGCATACTTCCATCCCGCTCCATACCAACGCCACCCTCGCTTTTCTCCGAGTAGAGGGAAACGGCTGCCGAGATTGGATCTGGGGTGCCTTGTGGTCTTGACCCAATCCCATACTGCGATGCAAAAGATAACGCGGAGAATTGTGAGCCTGCAGATGTGGGGTTGCTTGCTCTGCCGTCCAACGGGCCAAAACTCCCGGATCTTGAATGTGCTGCACTACTTTCACTACCTCCACTGGCCGACTGTCCAGGCTGTGCACCGGGCTGTCTTGGGGGTTGTTCATATGGTGTCACAGTGCTGCCCATCGGTGTGGCCAGGTGCAAAGTTGGCAGCTGTGGCCTGCTCACTGCTGCCGCACCGCCCACGGCTTTCACGTTCGGCGACGGGGGTATCGCCAGCCCAAGCCTCGGCGTTCTAGAGCCGCTCGCTCTGCCACCTCCAATGGCAGGTCTTAGGAGGGGTGCTGGCGCATTCATGATGGGAATCGGGCTCGGGTTCGCGGGCGTCACTGTGGGCGGCGGAGGAATTTCGAAAGATGGGGTCGGCGCCTGCTTGGTGAAGACTGGTCAGCATTCTGATGCAGGCCGATTCTCTACAAACGCGGGACGTGACCGGAAAGCAAACGGAACGGAAGTAGCAGATAAAGGGTGTGTAACTAAACGGGAACGCAAAGAAACCCCAATTTACATTTGGCGCTGCCCCTGTATAGCTCTCTTGTTCAGACATGATATGATACGGAAAATCTGAACATGCAGCAGCAGGCGTGTTGTGACCGCTGCTCAGAGCGATCAGTCCGAGACGCAGTACTGCCCAGACAGTCTAATTGCCTTGAGTTGAGTAGGGCCGAAGAGGGCTGTTGCCTGTGGCTATCCGTTGACGACACGACTGCAAAGGCCTTTGGCTCGGTGACACGACAGCAAGGGCAGTCTCTCTGCTTGGTTGGCATATACTGAGCTCGGTCGTCCACAGACAGCTAGAGGTGCGTGACGAGTGGTGAAGCGATCGGCTCGGAAGAAACGATGGTCATTCAAGGGAGATAAGAACGAAGCAAGGGAGTCTCAACCCGATGCAGATAAATCAACAAAGCAATAGGAGGTACATTTGGCGGCAATCAGCAATACGTGCTGGTGGTGAAGCAGCAGACAAACGAGAGCAGTCGTAAGCTATGCAGTCGATGTGCTGATTTCAATGCCCGTTGGGTTTGTCCCGCAGCGCGTGCCTCCTCTTTGAGCGGAGAAGATCAAGTGGGAGACTATGACCCTGGACTCAATTATGGGCTAGGCAAGGATGTCGGCACAAGCTCCAGCGCCAACTCGCAGACGGGCCAGTGGGGTCGCTGAGTTGGGTGATCAAAGCTGTGGGTTGAGGCGGGCGGACCGAGAGAGTGTCGACGGACGGGATGTCAGATGCTTCGGCGGGGTCCCACAGTGGCTGCTCAGCGAAGCAGCGTCGCGCGTGGGTGAAATCAAGCGTCGAGACAGCTAAAAGCCTGAAGCTTGGTCCGCAAGTGCCCACTCGGCGGTTTCGTAACTCAACTCGAGACAAGGCCTGGCGGCTAGCGAGACTGCGAAAGGCAAGTGAGGACGATGGGAATGACGGATGCAGCAGTCGAGCACTCCAATACGGGCGTGCCGGGCATTTAAGAACGGGATGCCCTGCAAGCCAAATGAAAATCAGGAATCTCATTGCTCTGCGCGTGTGTGCAGCAAAAGTTCCGGAACCAGGGACTCTCCAAGGATCAGTCAAGAGCCACCCAGTGGCAGTGGCTGTCCATGGAATGGCTTCCCGCCGAGGCGGTTCAATGAGGTGGCTGCAGGTCCTATGAAAGCCCCTTTCGGTGTGTGTAACGTATCCAGACCCTGGCAGCATCGCAGAGCCCATTGTCACCTCATCTCCACGGGTGAAGTGAGATGCAGCCGTGCCCGTGCAGTCAGAGGTTTTTGAGCGTCACGAACACTTGACATGTTTACGAGGACTTCCAAGACCACGTAAAGTGGCTGCGTGCAGATTTTGCTTGGACAATGAATGACACGAAAGTTCTGATGATCTGAGTTCCTCTTCAAGAACGACCAAGATGCCGCAAAGGTTTCGTTCCCAGATGTACCACGAGGCAGACTTGCATATATGCCAAGCCAGATGTGTGGTCGCAACCTTGGTGTCTGTGCTTCCCCAACCTGGGAGATCATGGAAAGGGTCCGAATCGTGTGTGCACGTCTGATACAATCCACAAGCTCCCCTGGTCCATGACTTACAGAGCGATGTCGACTGGGTAAGGCCCTCGGTAGGAGATCATTCATCATACATTAGCACTGGATGCAGTCATCCTAGAGCAGCATTAGGGGCCCTACTGCAGGCGACAAGCAGTGATTTGGGGTCCGGATTCCCTCAATGCCCAAAGGCGCCGCCTCTTTTTTGCCCCGGGCAAAGAATTAGAAAACGTGGCCGAATGACATCTCACGACCTGTTTGCTAGTCGAAAACGAACAGCAGCAAGGAAAGATAGATCGTCATACGTCAATGAATATTCACCTGTGTTTGTGAGGGCCTGTGGAGAAATGGCAACGCTTGGTTCTGTATACGGGGGTAGACCAATTCCAGGCGCTACGCACGGGCAAACCAGCTCACTCTACTCTGGACGAGAGTCTTCCATGAGCAGACAGCAGCCGCTTGAGAGGCAAACCTGGCACAGAACCTTGAACGCTGCAGCCTTGCGGCACCAGAAGCTGATACCATTCGAAAGGTGATGTCAGGCCGACCACAACCGCCCATCGTGAGGTGGCATCGGTGTTAGTCTGTGCTTCCACGCTGCTTGAAGTGGTGACGCGCCGAGGACGACTGATCCGCCAGGAACCTTCATTCATGCACAAGACGGCAGCTCAGATCAGAGGACGTGGAGAGAATCTGGAACAGAAAGAGAATGGAGCGTGATTGGCGCCCCTGCTCGATCGGTTGCAACCGCTGGCGGCTAAGGATCCCTGCCTCATTGGCTGTGTTACCCCACATGAGCCTATCGCCCACTTTACATAGTAGCAGCCGCAATCCCTACCTTGGACCCCACCATAAATTTTTAGTTAAGCGCGGTCTGGGAAGATTTTCACGCAGGTTCAACGCCTTTCATTTGCAAGGGATTGAACAACCGACAACGTTTGCACGTGTTACGACTGGCGTTTGCAGGCTCTGTACTGCTTTCCCTCGTCTGGTAGCCGGTGCCCATTTTCTTGACGCCGAATCCTGGCAAACAGAGTCTGTCTTGGCCGTCCGTGGGCAAACCGCCACCACCAGCACTCCCACCATGCCGTCTAAAACAGGCGCGGCTAAAAAGTCACGATCTGCTAAGGCAGAAGAGCTGGAAGTCAGTTTGCTCTCATCCTCTTCGGAAGCAAGCAGTGGAGGTGAGAGTCAGAGCGACGGAGGAAATTCGTCAGATTCAGATGCTCTTGACAGTGACGCACCACGGAAGAAACGCAAAGTCAGCCTTCAAGTGGAGGTAGATCCCGAGGATGATGAGCCATACCAGACATCTGTAATTTCTTCGATCCAGACGCCATCCCGGATTGGTAGGAAGAGTGAACCCCAGGCCACAAGGACTCAGCGGCCAGATCAGACAGCAGTGGCATCCATACCTACTGCTACATCTGTTCCGGTTGATAATAATATCACGTTTGGTGCCCTGAGCTTGCGGCCATGGCTAGTCCAATCGCTTTCCAACATGGCTATCAAACGGCCCACTGGCATTCAGAAAGCCTGTATTCCACAGATTCTGAATGGGAGAGATTGCATTGGAGGCAGCCGCACAGGCTCCGGGAAGACGGTGGCCTTTGCCGCGCCTATACTCCAGAAGCTGGCTGAAGACCCAAGCGCCATATTCGCTGTGATATTGACAGCTACCAGGTAACTAGTTCCGCCGCCGACTGAGCGCTCATTGCTAATCTGGACCAGGGAGCTTGCGCTTCAGATAATGGAACAGGTCAAGGCCATATCTGCCGCCCAGACTGTGAAGGCTATATTAGTGACAGGCGGCTCTGACATGAGGGCGCAGGCGATTGCTATTGCCCAAAGACCTCACGTGATCGTAGCGACGCCAGGTCGGCTAGCTGATCATATTCGAAGCTCTGGTGAAGATACATGGTGTGGTCTTCGGAGAGTCAAATTCTTGGTGCTGGATGAGGCCGATAGACTCCTTTCCGAAGGACCGGGGTCCATGCTCCCTGACATTGGTATGTCCAACTTCAATACCCGTTCATTTCGGAGAGACGGCATGCTAACAATGAGATAGAGGAATGTCTAGCTGTGATGCCGCCGGCAACAGAAAGGCAAACGTTGCTTTTCACTGCAACCATGACTCCGGAAGTGCGCGCATTGGAAAATTTACCTCGTAAGCCAGGCAAGGCCCCTCCTTTCTTGTGCGAAGTAGATACGCAAGTTCTAGCTATTCCGGCGACTTTGAACCAGATGTATCTTCAAGTACCGGTCACATACAAGGAACATTATCTGCACGAGTTTCTTACAACAGATGCCAATATGGAGAAGTCCATCATCATCTTTTGTAACCGAACAAGCACTGCAGAATACCTACACCATCTGCTACGGTTGTTGGACCACCGGGTCACTTCGCTCCACTCGAAACTTCCCCAGCGTCAGAGGATAGACAACCTGGGTAGATTCCGCGCATCGGCGGCGCGTATCCTAGTAGCAACGGACGTCGCCGCGAGAGGTCTTGATATTCCAGAGGTATCTCTCGTTATCAACTACGACATCCCAAGGGAGCCAGATGACTACATCCACAGGGTTGGTCGTACTGCCCGTGCTGGACGCAAGGGTGACGCAGTCAGCTTCGTGGGACAACGTGATGTTGACCTAATCCAGGCTATCGAGAACAGAGTGGGCCGCGAAATGTTGGCCTGGGAGGAAGAAGGGGTCAACCTTGAGACCAGAGTTATCAGAGATGCGCTCAAACCCGTCAGCGAAAAGAAGAGAGAAGCGTTGTTAGAGATTGAGGAGAATAGGGAGGTGGGCGGCAAACGGAAGAGAGGCATGCAGAAACTCCGTGCACAATAATAACGGTGGCCAATATAGGGCGGGAAGGGGTCAATGTTCAATCTGGTTGTCTCTGTATCATGATTCTCAAACTGCACTCGAACATTGCGTGCTGGCTGAAGACCCTCAGAAACTCGGCATATAGATGGTGGTACCAAGCGTACGGAGTTTGGAGACACATCCATCCTCCTGTTACGGAGCCTCGGCATATTTATTTTGAAATAACCTGACTCATATATATTGTTTAGGAACATTGCCTTGTCTCAACGATCAAGTGTCATATTGGTCTCGTAGTTTTCTAGGATATTCTCATGTTTGTCAAGCCCCAAGTAGGGTTGGTCTACTCAGAGCCTGCCGACGAGAGCTGAGCTGGTTGGTCAGAGTTCATCAGCCCTATGGTACCTGCATTCTGCCCATCTGTGGAAGTCAGCAGGCCAATGCCGTAATAACAACAAGCGCTGCATGAAAATGCCTTTCAAGTGCACGGTACTTCACAAAAGTATCGGTAGGTCAGACCTGCGCCATGATTCAATCGTAATGCGAGGACATGAGTATCACATAATTTAACAAGGTATCACCTGGCAGGGACATGATCTTCCGTCCCATGCATATGGGGATATTATGCAAAGGAGTACATAGTAACCCACGTGGTGGGTGGCTTAGAAACCCTGTCCGGTATATCAGGTATGTGGCAAAGCGATCCTACGAAGGATGCCGCTGACAGTAATTTTCCTTTCGCATGCCGGCCTCCTCAGGCACGGGTTGTGGTACGCATCATTGGCCGTCTCGGTACGTACCTGACTGCTTACACTATGAAAGGAAGACTACGAGCAAAGGCTTGGCAATGTTTGTTTCGTGTCTGGCTGGTGACCACGGCACATAATCTTCTGAAATTATGTGCCACATTTCAAAGAATAGTATAATGATCATCTGGCCGTGGCGCTGGTTCCCATAATCGCTGCCACGTAGGTATGAGAGAAACACATGGATTATACTCGGTTGACTGGGAGACGTGGCCGGAATGATAGTACGTGCCGCGAAACGTTGCGAACCTTGTTTCGCGGCCCTGTGCCTCCTCGAGCCTTGGGTAAAGTCAGGGTTCTTCCAAAGATGATGACTACATCATGCGGACATTGGAGTTATTACACCCATGTCCACTAAAGCCGCTCGCTTGAGCCCTGGCATCCGGGAAGACCAAGACAACAGCGACACCGTACAAATCACACTCGCAATTGGGCCGGTCGGCATTGAGTCACCCGCTAACTAGTTGATGGGGTATACAAACTCTATTGGATCAAGCTCGTACATGTCGCAACGCCCGGGCGCATGTGTCATTGTCAATAAACTCTCCGGCCGGCGACAGGAATCGCGCACCATCGGGTCTTTGGTAAAGGCCGAACGGATCGACGGCTTGATTCCAGTGCGCTCCACACTATGGGCAACCGACCGCGAACGGAATGCGCGGAACAAAAGATCGGCCTTTGCCCTTCTGCCCTTCAGCCCTTTTCAGAAGGACCCTTGAAGCAGATCTTATCTTTCTGGTTCCATTCAGTGCTTTTAAAGTTTTGCTTGGTCGCGGCGCGATGAGGCGACGAATTGGGTGACAAGGCCACCGAGAGCGTAACCGGGTAAGGGGGGCAAAATTGAAGCTGCCAGGCGAGTGTCCGCGCAATCCGTGTGCGCGGTTTATCTGAATTGAGTAGTGAGGCCTTTATACTTTCGGGAGGACTCGCAAGGCAGATATCGTGGCCCGTTGGCTCATATGTGAGGGTCTCCGTGATCAACCGTGACCTCGTGCCCTGGGTGTGTCAGCAGGAGCTTGGGGCGGGCGCATTTGCACCGTTGTGCGTAACACGAGATCCCGTTACGAGCACTGGTGTTTAATCTCCAGCTAACTCCGTGCCTTACCAAGAAGGTCTTAGTTCCGTACGCCTTCGGCGTTAGCATCAATTGGCATCGCATCTCCACATCACGACCATTAAGATTTGTCAGTCCTCGCAGTTGTCCTCGAGGAAAACAATACGTAGACGGCTACATCGTTGCACTACGATCACTTGCCCGATCGATGTCACGGCAGATCGTGGTTTTCTGGAAGTGCATCACTCCTGGGAAGGTATATCATTCAATTATATCGCGTAGAAAATAATAGCTTGATAAATATACTCGGGCCTTGTGAGCATACATCCATGTATTTCATCACAGCAAAAACATTTAAAAGTACGGTACCTGTGTAGGCGATGGGACTGGCGAGCGTGGAAAGCTCCGCAAACTATTACATCCACCGCTTACAGACCTTCATGGCTGGCTGACTGGCTTTGCAAGATCCTCACGTAAAGGCTTGCGCTTGCATGTGCGCAATCAACCTGTATCCTGCAGCTCGAGTAGGAGAAGACTCTCGCGAATCTGTTTGAGCTCCTAGAATTTCCGATCATGTCAGATGCATGTAAGCTATGAAGCTCGATTGGCAATTCGTGAGATGCGAGTATCTGGTATATCATGCCGGGAGACAAGCGAGAGAACTCCGGCAGTGTGTGCTTACGTGAAAACCCCGTCCGACCATCACAGGGTTCTAATTTTGACGGCTCACTGGCAGATCCTGAAGCTGTTTATCAGACGATACGGCAAGTCGGCAGCAGTACTGTAGAAGAACATGGAACTATAGTTACCCACTTGTCAGAAAGAAGTTCGTGTGGAAACAGAGTCCAATTTCCCAGCAGTGAGCTTGCAATGCCGCGTGGGCCACGTTTCGTCCTCAGCTTCACATGGGGGAGGCTTGTCGCATTGTTAGCTTCGCGGGCTAGCAATTATTCTGCTGCCTGACAAGTCTGAGAATCCCATACCGCCTGGTCCTGGAGGACATTACAGGGTGCTGTCTGCCACGTAGGGTCCTGCCAATCGCGAAACTCGTTACACGCACCGTTGATCTGTTGGCCGCGCGGAGAGCGTTGTTGAGGCGCCAGCAGATGCTGGCTGTGCACAGTGAAATGAACTGCATGCAGCAGCTTCGCGCTGACCGATGTGTCGTAATACAGCCTTGGTTGCATACAGAGGGACGAACATCGTTTGCGCGCTGTTACGTTACCACGTAAACCCGAGTCCACCAAGAGGAGACAGGAAGTTAGCGAATGCGGCTTTGAGCTTTTGAGTGTGGCTTAGGCAGGAGGGCAGGCATTGAATCTCCCAAATGTTCGATTATCTCAGCCCTACAATTACACTCTCCACAGTCGGTTCATGCGTTCACGAATCACGAAAGGGGTGCACAAGGGGTAAAACTCTAGGGTTGAGGTGGTCACGGATCCCTAAATGCCCAATTTCCATGTTCGTACCTGAAAATCTGACAAGGGTACGGCCGCTGAAAAGGCGGTAGCGCTGTGAAGAAAAGAAAAAGCCATACCGCCGAAATCTTATGCGTCAGCGTGGATCACCAATTTTTTAGAAGAAAAAAAAAATCGACTGATGAGGTCTTGGCATGGACATATGTCGCTTGGGCAAACTCCCAAGCACAACTCATTGTACAGAATCTTGTGCCATGGTTCAGATACGAAATAAGACGATAGCAAAGGCCGTGATGACGCATCATCGGCCGCAGTCCTGAGTGAAAATGACTGCCTGATGATTCAGAGCGGCTTGAGCGGACTGCCATGGGCCCGAAACCCTCGAGCCTGTAGCCGAAAGCGATGTGACCATGGGTAACAGTTTTGTTACCGTGCCCATCTTGGCATCCTGTATCATAGTGATGATTTCATCTAATCTGATGCATCGCACGTCTTGACATGGCCAGACAAGGGAGCCTGCGACGGACGGAAGTATTCCCATGGCTTCAAATTGAGTTGATGTCTGTTGTGAGGGAAATGAGCAGTTTGAACATTATTGAGTTGAAGCATGGCTTTGTCATTCCTCAATTAGACAAGGCGTGTTTGCAATTGTAATGGCCCATCATTAATCCAATTCATCACCAGGGGTTGTCAAGATTGCTGCGAAACCATTCGAAGCCAATAGTCACAATATGCAGCTGCGGCATTGACTCAGTCCGGACGCGTGCCTGGGTTTGGAGATAGTGGACGGGAATTATTAATCTGCGAAACTTTCAAATGCAGTCATCACAGAAGAGCGCTGCTGCTGAACAATCCGACTCCGTTGTGCTGTGCAAGACAGGGTTTGGGTGCAGGGGAGGGGAGCGATTCATCAGCAAAACGAAAGCGAGTCGGCTCTAGCCAGTCATGATCGACACGACGGCCTTCGGATTGGCTCGACTGCGAGAGAGCTCGAGGTCACTGTTGGCTGCGGGGCGGGCGTCGAGGTACCTGGGCCGACACGGTCGCTGTCTAGTCGTTGTCGCCGATGGCTTAGCTCGCGAAGCAATAGAGTTTATGACTCCCGAGTTGCCGGTAATCATCAAGGTCGCAGGTAACAGCCACGGCGCCCTTCAAACTCCGTGCCCACCCCACCCGAACTTGTGCGCGCCCAGCCAGGAATTATGCGACATGTCTCCGTGTTAACTTCGTAAGCCATGCACCATGGACTCACCGCTTACAAGCAAAGGCCGAAGCGGTTCCTCCGTCCATCCCTCCTGACCCGCCCTAAGACCGACTCAGCATGGGATCGAGAAACAACACACTCAGCAGATCCGGTCATTTACATAAGGATGTCCTTCCCTCCCGCTTCGGTCACTATCACAGTCAGCATTCCTATCCATTCAAGCCAACCCAAGCCAAGCAGTCTCCTATATCACATTGACTGAACGCAAAGGAATCACTTGATACTCGTCCCCTCGAGCCACATTCCAATAGCTCTTAGACCTGAACGAACGCTGCCCGCAACCCTGACGGAAACGGCACCCCCCCTTGCTCGCTACGCGCTACCATAAACTGCAGCCTTGACTTTTTCCCAAGTACCCAAGTACCCAAGTACCTGGGAAGGGGCCCCACCGAACCAAGAGCTCACCGACCCCTGCTCACGTCAATTATACAAGAAGAGGCGCCTTGCCGACCCTCGGTGCCTGACTCACAAGAGCAGAATAATATTGCTATCTATTGCACCATAAGAGACTACCCGCATCTACTACACTATATCTTGCTCAAAATGGTGTCAACAACAAATTTCTCATCTCCCTTCCACCCTCGACCATCATCCCCTTCAAACAAGATGTCCATCACCCAGACTTACATGATGGCTCACAAGGCCCGGGCTAAGCTCTCGCGAGAGGCTGCCCAGCCTGACCACAACCTGAGACTCCTCGTCGGACACGCCAACCTGCTAGACTCTCTCATGCTCGACCTTGCCGATGCCGAACGGGAACAAGAAAGCTGGTTCAACCAATCGGTACGAGGTGCATCACCCAAGAGCGAGGAGAGACACGTACAATGGGCCGACGCTATTCCAGAGCAGACTGAAGAGGACTGGGAGGCCGACTCTTCGGACTCGGATAGCGACGACGAGGACTACGACGACGACATTGAGATGGCAGATGCTGTGCCCCTGACGCGGGTCTCATCACACACCATTGTGCCCCCCTCGCCACAATTAGAAGCCATGGACGAGGACGACTTTGAGGAGGACGGCGAGGAAGACTACGCATCTCTTTCCCTTACCCGCTCACCTTCGCACTCTGCATCACCACCTGAGCTCGACGACGACTCCGAGCCTTCAGACGACGAGTCAATGCCGCCATCGCCGCCATTTGCAACATTACCTGCCTTCCCAGACAAGGAGAGAGAAACAACAGTGTCAACAACAGAATTCTTCGACTCGAAACAAGAAGAGGATGACGACAAGGCTGATTTCTACAGCCAAGGGTTCTATCTCCCACGCAGAAATCCAGCGAGGCTGATATCCGCGATATCGGTTTACTAGGATCGTCCAACTCTAAAACTCTTGTTACTATTACGGGTCGGGCAATTCAAAAAGTTGTTGTCATTTCTCTCTGCATCTGGGCGGCGTTCCAAAATACCACACAGCGGCTTTGCATTTCATCTACATACACCATTGGAGCGCAAGCGATTTTTCTTTGGCTTTCATCTTGACATCATCAGAGCTTTGGGATATTACTACTGGGAGGAACGGAAGGGATCCATACCCTCACCCCATGCAGGGTCTGAAGGGATTGGATCTCAGGGTTCTCGGTGAACGAAGACACCACTCAAAACAGTGAAGGATTCATTGGAGGCGGAATTTTGGGGTATTACTGTATCAGGAAGTCATTGGCAGGATCATGACCAAGAACAGGCACAGGCACAGGCACAGGCGGGGCATTGTTTCGCTCCCATGGCTTTGCATCAGGGCAATGGCTGGATGGTCGAGTGAGGGAACGCCTTGCATCACAGTTGAACTAGCCGAAACATCTCAAATCCAACAGATTACCACAATTGATCACTATGAACAATCCAACTCACATCATGTCTCGAAAGCATTGCATCATCATCGCGAACATTACTAAGTATGTCAATTGCCAATCACGCCTTAGCTGGTAGTGAGCCCTTGATTACTTGACTCGGCCCAGTAAACTCTATCGAATCACAAGTGCTTATCGAGTCAGATGCGCCTCGGATCTTCGCACCCATGCGACATCGGACAGAAAATTGTCCAAGGTTGCCGAGCTTTACGCTCGAATCGCGCTTGGTCATCAAGCCGAAGCTAGCAATCCAGAACCCATCACGAGGAGACCACGGAAAGGCAAAGGCAAAGGCCAGGATAAATTTTTCCACTATCGACTCCGTATGTCCGCCCGCATTCCTCGGATCCATGACGAACGCCGCGAATGCGATGATGATACCAAGAAGAAAAAAGTTCAGTCGGATTCCATTCGGAGGGCTTACAATTCTCCGGTCGAGCTTCGCAACCTGGGTTGCGAAGCTGGATTACGCACAGGGCCTCGATCTATCCACATGCATGTGATGATGCGATGAGGGATGCCAATGATCATCGGGACTTTTTTTTCCCTCCTTCTGCCAGCACGAACCACCCGCAACTGCGCGTGTGCATGCACAAGAGGAGTCATCCGGCCACAGTCACAATAGCGTAGCTACATACACACACAGGCGTAGCCCAACCCTTGTCAATTTGGGCGCACATGAATTGTTCGCCAGCGTGGGCACTTGACTCCCTGATCAGGCCGCCAGGTTGCCAGAGCAATCGGCAGGTCAAAGTACTTTCCATGAGCACCATGCACAGACACGGCCACCAGACTCGTATGCCGTTTCCCGGTCTTTTCGTATGTACGGGAGATGGAAAGCAATAAGCTTCCACCCGAGGGTTCTCTGCACGGGACTTTGCTTCTCGCTTCTCCAACTTTGTCCCGCCTTGGATTTTGAAATTGGGGGGACTGGGGTGGAAGGGCCACTGTGGAAATGCCGTGTCACACACTGAATCAGATGGCGCCAGAGTCGATCCGTGACCCAAGCCTCTGGGTATCCCACGACGCTCGACCCGCACGTTTTCTGTCCAATCACATGTCGGCGTGGGGGAAAGCCAACCAAGACCGACCCGCCGATTCAATCTCTCTGAAAACACTGAAACTTTCCGCCTGTCTCGGTTGGGCGTGTACCGGCGTGTGTTCTGGATCCCAGCTCCATCAGCCAGCCCTCAGCTCTTTGCGTGCGTTTGCGTTTGCGTTTGCGTGTTGCGTGTTGCGCTCAGCCCGGCACCGAGACAATGGCCTCGGCCCTTGATGCCTCTTCTGGAGCTGGGTACCTGGCTAACGAGCTGAAGATAGGAGATGGCCGTGGTTTTCCAATCGGGGAAACCATAAATGGCCCAAGCCACATGCACGAAATTCAGAGCTGTCGCTTTCCCCTTTGACCGTGCAATTCAGTGGCTTGCTGAGGCAGCGGTCAGGGCTGGCGGGCACTACCTAGTGGCCCACGCAGGAAGTCCCATAGCGCATCGTACTGTCCGCTGTGTGCAGTATCGTATCGAGGCCTGCGCCGCGATCAATGCTAAGCAGATGTAACAATGCTTTCCGTCATCGTTCGAGGTACATGCCGAGAAGGGCGGAGGCAGTGCAAATGCGGCCTTACTCGTTCCGCAATTCTACCTCCGACTGTGCTTGCAATATGCAAACACTCAAATCAGGCCATTCAGCTGACGGGCGTCTCAAGCATAGGTCGTTTCTTTTTCCCCTTGCGCGTTATCATCAAGGACCCTGAAAAGGGCCCAGGTGGAGTATCCTAATGCGTCGGGCCACTAGTCCGGAATAGGTTCCGGCAGAGCTGGGGGAGTCAGCACTGTTGCTACGCTGCCACGTTGTTGGGCTGGCAAGGAGCAGTGGGTGGTGGTCAGCAACAACATTTGTCACCGCTGTTGGCGTTTGGTAAGGTTTGATTTGATGTCTAGTAATGCTGCGCATTTGGGGTCCCACAACCCACGCATGGACAATGAGATATTGTTGCTGATGCCGCCTTGATTTCAACGGGAACTGATTGCCATGGCCGAAGTGGTTTGAGGAGATGAAGCAACCCCGGCGAAGGCTAGTACAATCAATTAGTTAGAACCTCTCTTCACACGTAGTCGGACTACGTAGCTGTCTGCTATAGGCGACAACCCATTCACGAACCACTTTGGCACATCTTGAAACAACCGCCACGAGTCTAGAACGGTGGTCGACCCATTGGAAGCCCAATTTCCACGGTCGTTCCTCTGCCCCGATTGTGACACCCGAGGTCTGGGTACTGTCGAACGCACCTAGGTATCAAGCCACCACAGGTGTGTCTATCTGCCCATCGGCCTTACGAACCCCGCCGGCCATGACTCCCAACAGCCCCCGGCCAATCATGTGCCCCCGTAGCCAGCCGCATCCGTGGTGGTAAAGCCCTCCGTCTGTCCTGTCACTTGTGGGTTGTCACCGGCCTTTTGCAATGCGACCCCGTGGACCCCCCTCCACGAGTAGACCGCCGAGAGGCAAATGCGACTTTGTGGTTGGCGCCTTGGGATGAAAGTGCGGTGAAAGTGCAAACGCGGTGGTGTGCCTGGAGCTTAGGCCGCCGGCATTAGACCACTCGGTATGTGTTGCCGTCGCCGCGACTGGAGCCTGACCGGGGCCCATTTGAGCTCTCACCAGTTTGATCCGGCCTGTTGCATAGTGGGCTAGCCCTAGGGGAAGAACGATCGTGGAGGGGCACTCTCACGTTGGGTAGGAAATATGGTATCTGTTGATATCCAACCAATTGTGTTCTCCAACCCATTTCTATGTAGTTGCTTCGCTAGCTTTGCATGTGAAAGTATTGTTGGGTCACAGCTTCAAGTTATTCACGTTACTAGATTGTTCAATATCAATCTTGGGG
This sequence comes from Seiridium unicorne, assembly GCA_039778275.1. Taxonomy (NCBI): domain Eukaryota; kingdom Fungi; phylum Ascomycota; class Sordariomycetes; order Amphisphaeriales; family Sporocadaceae; genus Seiridium; species Seiridium unicorne. Next base: position 46,356 of record JARVKF010000003.1, on the reverse strand, counting down.
GCCCACTGATGCAGTCCTTCACGACTGGCTATAGAACGGAGATGGGATTAGGGAGTACAGAACCTCAGGCTCCCAGGCATGATGCATTCAAGTGGCCGTGGTCGGGCGTTTAGTGGCCAACCCCCGGGAACAGCGTTCAAGTGAACCAAGTTTCGAGTATTAACATGCCATTCGCCAATCATACCTCGAAGAGCATCAACTACTCAAGGCACTTATGTCTCTAATATCTTCCAGCTTACCACGTGGTAGCCTAACGTGTTCAACATTCCGGGATGCACATAGCGCGTAAACCAATAGCTATCCTTAAACAGCTCTTTAGATTACTGGTTTCATATTGTTCAAACATGTATGCTCCTTTAAGTAAGTAAAATACTTGCTAACTTCTGATGCAAAACTATTAATTTGATTGGAATCATAAGTTGTTGGATATTGTACAATCCCATCAACTTAATCTCCTGGCTTTGTCTATCAACATGCAAAAAGGCAGACAGGTGATTCAAGCCCGCCGGCAATGCTCTACAAACAAACATCTGGCACGATCGCAGCGAATAATGATAACAAGACTGGGTCCTGAGATACGATACACAATAGTCATAGCATGGAGCCGACTAAGTCCGAACATGCACACTAAAGTCCGGGGCGCATAGCACTTCCACCCCACTCTTCGATCGTCCGCTAAGTGACATCAGGGCGCGAAATTTTGAGCACTAACGGAGCTCACAAGCTTCGGGATTATGCAAGCTTCATGTTGTGAGTTCATGCAGTCCAGCTCTACCCAAACTACCTCCGTCGAGTTGCCCTGTCCTCGATTCTCCCTCAACAACACGAGTCGGCAGCATGAAGGCGTTCCTACCTCTTGTATTCCCCATACGAGCAGTAGCTTCGAGGCGCGTCCGAGCTTCTCTCAGCTGCAACTCAACCCTCACGGAACGCCGCACCGTGACAACACAAGCTCCAGGGCGTGGAAACCCCGGGCCGCCACCTACGATAGGCTATGCTCCCCTACCGAACCGCAAACTCATAGCTATCGCCGGTGTCGATGCTCCAAAGTTCCTTCAGGGCCTGATCACGGCCTCGATTTATAAGCCCGGTGCTCCGTCGCCCGAAGAAGTCCGAAGCGAGGGTTTCTACACAGCATTCCTGACAGCTCAGGGTCGCGTTCTACACGATGTCTTCATTCACCCGAACCCCCAATTTCACGGCATCACAGACATTCAAAGCAAGGGCGTCCTTCCGGAACAATCATTTTTGGTGGAGGTTGGTGACAGCCATGTCGAAGCGCTCTTTGCGCTGATCAGACGGTATAAGCTGCGGAGCTCGTTTGTGCACCGCAAAGTCGAACAAGAGGACTGCTTCGTATACTCGTACTGGAACGAATCCTTCTCAGACCCTACCGGCGTCCCGGAGCACTTGTCAAAATACGGGAAAGGCGCATACATCACACGGGACTCACGCGCCCCCGACCTTGGCTGGCGGGTTATCACAAATAACAAGAGGGAACTCAAAGTAGACGCAGAAAAGTGCCCACGAAGGGTGTATACAGTACGACGATTCTTGCGTGGAGTAGCCGAAGGACCGGGCGAGATTATTCCGGATAAGACACTCCCGCTCGATGCAAATATCGACCTCATGGGCGGCATCGACTTCAGGAAAGGTTGTTATGTAGGCCAGGAGCTCACGATCCGGACGAAACATCGCGGAGTGGTGCGCAAGCGCATCCTGCCCTGCATGGTGTATGGCGAAGATGAGCCAATGCCCCAGGAACTGGTATATAGAGCCACCCCTGAAAATGAATTGGGCGCAGCAAGCGTGCCATCCAAGACGGATATTGTTATGGTTGGAAGCACGAGAAAACGACAGACGGGCAACTGGATCGGGGGTATTGGCAACGTAGGGCTGGCTATGTGCCGGCTTCAGCCCATGACGAACATCGAATTACCTGGAGAGAGTGCTGACGCACCATTTGACACGAGCAGTGAGTTCATGTTCAAGTGGGAGGGGAGGGAAGGCAAACACCTGAAGGTCAAGCCATTCGTTCCAGACTGGATGCGACAGAAACTGGCGCAGAATACCTCCCATTCTCAGCCAACCCAGCCGCAATGAACGATAAGATATCTTGTACAATGCCATATATTATTATCATAACAATGTATACTATGAAAAGATCGGCCCGACTCTACTTAGAGCTGATCTTATGATCAATGCCAAGTCTCATAGGGCATTTCCAATGTACCTATGGCCGTCCCCCAGCTCTTGCTTTTGCGTCGTGGAACTTTTTGCAGATAGCGTGGTTGTTCTTTTCATATGCCACCTATTGTTGACTATCATGCTAGACTATAGATGACGAGTCTCGATCTTTGCCAGCAGCGTGGCTTTCGACATTCTGGAGTGGCTCATTGCCCCACCTTGGAAGCTGGAATGGCTGAGGCTTGACGAAGCTGTGACCAGCGAGGCAAACGTCAATTCTATCTAAATATTCACATCGGTTCGCTCATCGACCATTGTTTTGCAACTCGAACTGTACGTATGGGTGAACCCCTGTAGAGCCACGGCTTCTGGAAGAAACTGCTCTGAGAGCATATCGCTGGGGGGAAAATGTGCAGTCACTGGTTACATGTAAGCATAGATCAATCCATGTATATACCTACATCAAACTACATTGTTCGTGTCAAATTCTGATAAGGCAGCTGCCTTATACTTTACTGAGTTACAAAGTATCTGCGGGATATCTATTCTGTCATTGGTGATGACTAGCCTAGTGCTTTAGAACTGCCTGTAAAGTGTGTGATGAGTATGTTCCAATAATCCTTAGTAACGGGCCCTCGGAAGGGATGAACAGAGTCGCCGCAACTTCCAGTGACGATTTGGTATCATATTGGACGAAAGGTTTCTTTTTACGTCCTTAATATCAACCGAAGCCGGAACTGAGGCATGCCATTTTGGATCTAGTATTAATTGATAAATAATAGGACGACAAATGGACTAGTCTTATATCACGATCGAGCTTAATTCAATATTTAAGATGCCGGATTATTATTTTTGTAATTATACATGCTGCTAGAACTGGTCCAAGTGTGTTGGTCTTAGTTAAGGGCTCGAGCTGCCCGTCCTCTCTAATATTGATCAATGGCCTCGGCTAAACAGCCCAAGGTGAGTCATCCCTCAGGGTACAAGACGTTCTAGTGACAATTACTTTACTAGGCTACACATTACATAAGTTATCTTCGATTGTCCCATATTACTCCCATAACAACCCTCGAGCACTCTAGGCGGATTTGGTTCCATTCCTACCGTTTTCTCATTCATTGAAAATCGTGGAATTCATTGATGGGTAGTGTGGCGAGCTATAGAGATAAAAGCATCCGAAATCCATCGTACCTTTGCTGCGTGAGGAGTGGCTACGCAAAACCAAAGCTGGAGAAATAGCCATGACTAACTCGCCGAAGGAAATCACAGTACTAGTCCAGATCATTTTACGAAAATTCTTCAGTAAAGATACATAGCGAAGCCTCACGGCTTGGAATCGGCTGTATAGTTGGGTTCTTGGCAAATTTCACCAACTCCGATCAAGATCCCCGCACCTCTTACCCCTGCCACCGGAATCCTGAAGCCTAAAATCCTATAAAACGCTGGAGCTAGGACTGATAAGAGACTTGGATTTTCGTTTACGTGGCTTAGTATTTTTATTCTACCCTGGAGACATACTAGATATCCGGAACTCCTAAATACCCCAATAGTTGTGATCGATAGACGAAAATGACCAAGGCTCACGACATCAATGTGCTTATCACGGGCATGGGTGTGGGTTATCGCTCATTTAAGCCAACATTATAGCACTGACTCTTAGTTATAGCCGTACCCTAACGGTATTGGAGGGCATATCGACGTGAATACGTCCCATCTTATTACGACTCGTGGGCAATTTCCGAAGTTATCTTATACCCTTTCTCGCCTGTTTGAGGAGTGACCGTTTCCTATTTAAGCGTTTCTGCTAGACTACTGATTATTTGTCAAGCCCATTCAAAGGAGGAATCGCTGACCTTGGGTATCGCAGTGCTTCCGCCGACTCTCGAGCCTAATACGGCACAGAATCCATTGTCTACACGCGTCAATATCATGACGCTACCTGACCCCGTCAAATCTGAGTATAAATATGTCCGCGACTTCTGCAAGGAGCTACACGACAAACACGCCGACGATGTGGACCTATTTATTCACCTTGGAGAGGCCCGCGGCTGGGACTGGCTCACAATTGAGCGCGTAGCATATAAGCAGGGCAGTACGTGATCCCGGGTCTTCTATCACTCCACGACCAACCTTGAAAGAGGGAGAAACCTTTTGGAATTTTTCATGTTTTCAAATGCATAAGCTGCAGCTTGGTAATGAGCAAATCATAGCTGGAGCAGGTCACTAATTCCACGTGCTGTAGTGAGTAGTACCTGGTGGCAGCCTGGAGAGAGAAAATATTACTACACAATCCCAGACAATGCCGGCCTTACGATTGATGATATTGGACCGTGCCCGTGGGATGGTGTCCCGATCGGCCTGCATAGTCAGCTGGATGTGGAAAAGATTGCTGACAGTGCGAGCGTTATATTGAAGAGTCTTGAAACCGCAACTCAGGATAGTGGCACGCCAATACAGATCAAACTGCACAACGAAGGCGGGCCCTTCCTATGTGGATTCATCAGCTACGAAAGCCTTGCGAACCGCTATGTTAGGCAGCTGAGGCCGAACGTGCTATTCTGTCATATGCCAGGCGAAGCTGATGCGAAAAGCCTGGCCCGCGCTGGGAACGGGATCCTGGCCATTGCTGTTTCGGCAGCAAACGAGGTCTTGCACCAGCGGAAGCAAGGTTCGGTATTCTTGAATAGCAATGGAAAGCTTGTGTGAGGAGACTGGGAGCACTTGCAACTGTTATCCCGAGAGCTACCAGATTGGCGACACTCTTCATGTGTATATCCACCATTTCGAATATGAAAACGCTTGAAGGTTCTGTTAAGCAACTGGAAAGTGTAAGCGAAATTTTAGGTCGTAAAAAAAAAAAAAAAAAAGAAAGTAGGTCTTCGTCTGAATTGAACGCAAAAAAAGGGTGGGCAAGGCCAGTCTCTCTCTCTCTCTACTCCGGGGGCACCATTGCTGCAAGCTGTGGCAATCAAATGGAAGAGGAGTAGGTCTAAAGCCCGTTAAGCCAACATGCTCGTTGTTGGTTGGTAAACAATCGCTGCTATCTCTATTCAAATACTGCACATTCAAGCTGGTGTCTACGTCTACATGGTTGGAAGACTTGAAGACGTGGGGCTTTATAACAAATGACCCCAAAATATATTTGGTGCTAGGGATACTCTGATCTTCGAACAATAGTCTTCTTCAACTAATTCGTACTTGAGGACATGTGAAGCAACATATTTTTCATCTGGATAGCGGCTAAGCTTCACAATCGGCGTACTTGATTGGGTTGATATGATTCTTGTCAGCGTCCCATTAAAAAGCAGAGGGGACTTTCCTTTCCCACAAGAGGAAAAGACCCAACTTTCATTACGATATCTAAGAGTATCAGACCTTGTAGGGTCATCTCACGCCAGTAGGTCCCATCCAAGGATGATTTTGACACTGTTAGGGCTGGCTTCGAATTTTGCACCCGGCATCTTCTTTCACACCACATTATACACCACTTCGAATGTCGATGGGGACGGCGGTAAAAACATTCATTATTCAAAAACGTCAGTGCTTACCTCACGTAGCAGGAAAACTAGCAAAGACAGACGCGCCTATCGAACCCGATTTAGGAAACCAAACACGTTAGTGTTTGGATCTTTGCTTGAAAGGCTCATACCCACCCCCGGCACGACAAACGATCATCGACCTTTGGGGATACAGGGCTTCATCCATAGGGAGAGATGTTCGAAGCACCATGTTGATCACGTACTCTTGTGGCCGCTAACTGTGGACCGACCCGGAGATGGCAAAATTTGCTATTTCTGGCATGTAAATAGCATTGTTATTCTATCAAGTCTCCAAAACGTTTTTAGACCAATCTAAAGAATCCCATGGCAACGTTCGTGACAACTGGTCATGTATGGGATAGCTTCCAAGAAAGGAACCATTATACTAGCCAGATATGTATTCCTATTGCGCCCAGCAGAATAGCCATAGATCCAGAAACATCTTGGTACAGTTATTCTGTATTACTACCAAGTTTGTCTGCTCATCAGTTGATGATCTCGTGCCATAGTCGGTGGCATCGGTAGCCTGGAAAGATTGTCTTGATCGAATCGCTTTGGCTGGTGCCGCCCATTATGATGCGCAACCATTCAACATTTGCGGATCAAGGCATTTTGTTGCTTCCCCAGATTGCTTTGTGTTATGTTCCTCGTGACCAAAGGGCCGACAGATCAGACCGGGGGCAAGGAGGACTGCAATAGAACTCAATTTCGATAACACTTTCTCCACTTGCCCTGTGTAGGGAAATGAAAACGAGTCTCCCCGGATGGTTGATATTACTCGATGGCTTCGGCTTCACTTGCACAAGACGGGGATCCGCCGCAGTAGAACGACCAAAGCATTTTCGGTCCTCAATTTAGGTGCTAGAATTCGCTGGAAGAGTCTGATAAATCCCCTAGACACATTGATAAGATCCAGGAGCAAATCAAGGATACATTTCCTTCTGTGCCCCGACTATGGTCGGTAGTGCACATTCATTAAAACTGTCGACTTCGGCTGATGCCTCAGCAAGCATAGTGTGAAATATATTTTCCCATGTCCTCACGCCCTTAACATTGAGATATTGAAGGCTGGTTAAGGCTGCCTCTGAAGATATGCTCGTGAACGGATATTCGAATTGCTGTATATTCCACGCTCACTTCACTAGCAATTAACGAGGTGACTTGAGATCACAACGGCAAAAATACGCTGGGTAATGTTTGATTTCAGCAACTACACTAGAATCTAGTTGCGATCTGTGGGCAAGAGTAGAGACTTCATTAACCCCCACATTGGGTCCAACGATGAACCCGCATAACTCCAGCAACATACACCCTGACCTCTGACACAAAAATCAAGTTCAATAATTGTCGCTCAATTGGAAAGCCTTGTCAGAATTACGGCCATGATGACTCTCTGGGCCCCAAGTTGACCAACGACGCTTTGCACAAGCCACTATTGGCAAAAGGCTTTAAACGGTCTAAAGAGACCACGCCACGTAACGAACAGCACCCCGGCGAAGCGTCTTGTTACCGTTTCTCTGTCTTGGCACCGCCCTCTCCCTCATCAGACTCCTCGATTGATTCTTCGCTTTGTTTTCGTTGCATCTCTTTCAAAACAGCACCTTCATTGGATTCCATCTTGTGTAGCCGCTCCTTCTTAAGGGCCTGCTCGCCAGTCGAGACCTCGAAGTCCTCCTCATACTCAGACTCGGATTCGTCACCATTTGGGTCCGGCTCGGCAGGCAGTCTACCGGTTGCAGCCAATGCCACGGCTTCGGCGGTTGGTGGTTCCATGGCGGCAGACAGGGGCGACTTGTTGCTATGGCGAACAAGAGCATCGGTGTCTAGTGGCTTCAGGGTCGGGTCATACTTGGCGGGAAGACCATTGGCAATGGCGACCCGATGAGCTTCCTCGGCAGCGCTGATATTGGGCTCTAGTTCGTATATACTGCTGCTCTCGCTGTCGGCTTCATGCTTCTGACCAGGCAACATCTGGATATAGCTCTGCCGCGCAGGATCTTGCGCTCGCTTAAGCCGCTTCTTCTCGCGCTTCTCAGTAGGACGCACGACAACCACGGGGACCGGCGAGTACTGCAGGCAGTACTTCGAAAAAGAGCTTCTGTTGAAGAAGGCATTCGATACGCTGTCCAGGCTGCGCCCTTTTGTGCCGACTATCAGCATCGAGGGCTGGTATATCTTGATCTGTACTTGACATGTCAGCCTTCCACTTCACCAGTCTCACGGGGCTTGGATTATGTATGCTTACCAGATGTTGAAAGGTGTTATGTAGTTTACCAACGGCATACTCAAGAACCAGGGAAATGGCAAGATTCTTCTTGTTCTTAGCTTGGATGTTGTCCATCAAAGTCTGTGCTGCCTCCTGATACGCAGTGTTGGTCAATCGCATTTGTGTCTCGATCACTCGTACACAGACAACCTCGTCACCGTCATCGACCAACTCGCTTAATAGCCATTGCAAAGCGTGATCCGAGTATGCGTTGTCGTCAACTCCCACCATAAAAGTGCGACTCCTTCTAGTTGACTGGTAACCATCATGCTTCGCATTGAGAGTAAATGCAATTGGGTTGTAATCGGTCGACTCGCCCAGGGGGATGTTGTCGAATGCGACGTGCGACTGAAACCTGTGGTCAGGGGACTCGGTCAGCGTTCCTGCCGCCATGAATCAAAGTTTGGCACTGTCTGGCTCAGCCAGCAACGACGTGATAGGTGCACAAAAATTAATGGAGGGGGAAAGGGGTAGAAATGGTATAGTATGCCACAATAGAGCTGGTCTCTGCGCGATTTTGGGGGGTTGAGATGAGTGAAGTCAAATCGCACGACGATGATGGACATCGGCAGCCCAGCCAGCCGCGCCATCATCCTCGAGCTACTGTATCTCGGTGGGCAGGGAATATCCCCTCGGGCCTCACTGTCTGGGCTGACTCAACACAGGTGGGGCTCTGGAGATGGCGGGGAAACAGCAGCGCTCCAGCCAAAACGACAGCTTTGTCGTCAGGGAGGTAACCCAGCTTGGCACAAGCAAGGTGCCCCAGCGCCGGACCATTCTGTGGCATTGAACCTCGTGCTGGGCCTTCTCATCGGATCCATTGGTAGTAGGGCCCGTCTCCAATGCAATGTAGAGAATAGACGCGCCTCAAGCACTGCGGTCCACTCACACTCCCTCTATGGGGCATGGCTAATGCCTGACTTGGCGAGTAGAGCAGAGCATGTGATGACCCCTCACGCGATCATCTCTGCAGAGAACTAGATGCGACAGCAGGTACCCCGGGTTAATCTTGGAGGCTTTCCCATCTCGAGAACCTAAGCCGCAGCGGCCCGCGATGCATCTCTGGGGTAGCCTCCGGCCATGGGTGCCATCCCGCGTGGCCATTGCAATCCGACCACCTCGCTTGAGGATCACTGGGCAAAACAGAGCCTCAAAGGTGACTCCCGCATAGACCCCGTGAAACAAATCGTAGCGCGTAACCGTGAAGTGACGTAAAGGGAGGGCACGGGTCACCCGAAGAACTCTATTAAGAGAGAGAGAGAGAAAAAAAAAAAAAAAAAAAAGGGAAAAAAAATTTCAATCAAGATTTTCCTGGACTCACCTGCGATGTGGTGGAGATGCAGCTCTTCTCCTTATGGCATCCAGCGGCTTTTTCTTCAATCCTTGCGGCAGCGATGGGTTGGACGGCTGTCGGAAGGTAACAGAAGAAATGGACATCTTCCTCGACGGTGGTTCGCTGTTACTGCCAGGACTAGGAGCAGTGTCACAAGGTGTGGTCGCGCTCGCATTGCTGTCGTTGTCAGGCTCGTCGCGTTTACCATCTCCTTCGAGGACCGGGAACTTATCACCCGGAGTGATTTCAATTATCTGAGCGCCATTCTCGGTTCGAGCCGGCAGCTCTGAGATATTGTCGCTTGTAGCAGTTTCTTGCTTGTGCTCGTCGGGGAAATATTCATTCTGCTTGGGCGTAGGCTGCTGCGTCTTTGGCGAGATGGAGCTATCGGGCGTTTGCGGCAGGGTCTGATGATCGGCCATGGTAGGCGTTCCGTGTAATCCAGTGGTGTTTCCCGTTAAAAAAGACAACCGCGGTACGAATGCTTAAAACCTGACTCACGTTGCCTCAGGGAGAGGGCGGAGGAGGCAGCTTCGTATCGTCCAACATCTGGTGTGAGGACGGGCCACTCAGAGCTCAGAGTTGAGCCGCAAGCTACCTGGACGCGAGGTAGAATGAGTCGATACGAGCCTGTTGGAAGTAGGTTCGGTTCGCTCTGTTCGATCGTGTCGTTCTGCAACGTGAAGGGAGAATTGGCGCGGTCGCAAAAGCTCAAGTCGGCCGGGCGACGGTAGGAGGAGTGTCTGGTAAAAGTGGAAAATTGATGTGGAGGGCTTGGTTGGTCTGAGTAGAATTTCTGCCTGTTAATGCTATATTGGATAGCAAAGCTCTGGGACCTGCAAGATGCCGGGAAACTGTAAAGTCGCGGTGAGAAGAATGTGATGTTCTCTTTTTCTTATCAAGACGGACGATCCAGTCAGATGCGTCGAGTCGGCCACGTTCCGGGCGTGGCAGCGCTTCCCAAGCTCAGGGCGCAGGAAGGCTCGATATGATGGTTCGACGGCTGTTAAGGCAACAACTCAGGTACCAGGACGGCAACCTCCCCGGTATGGGAGACTATGTAGCTTGCAGCTCTGCGCAGCAAGCACCGAATTATGTGTATGGGCTTGGCAGCCGCACACGGGTTTGAGCTCCAAGCTCCAAGAGGCGGATGGATCAGGAAGGCGCAAGGGCTGTGACACCACGTACGGGGGTGTGCAATGGTAGACGGCGGGCGTGGGCTGATGCGACGACAAGGTACCTCACTTCGCAGACTGCCTTCGGGAGAAGGAGCGAAGGGGGCGGGAGAAAGGTGCGAAGGGGCTCACATCTTGAATGAAATGGGCTTTAGGGGACCGAAGGGAAGTAAGAAGCCAGCCAAGAAACTAAAAGCTGGCGGCAGATGGATGGGGCCGCTTCCTCCCCCCTTCGACCTGCTACTGACAGAGGCTGCATTTGAGTGAGGCAGGATATGTCCATCATGACCCAAGTTTGGTCTAGACCAACCGAAGATCTAAGATACGTACTTCCAGGGTTCAAATTTAAATGTCATCTTGTTCCCTTCCGCCCAAAACGGGCAGCGTACCGTACTCGTGGAAACATGGCTCCTTCACTTTCTGCCCAACCCGCGTCTCTGCTCACCCCTCTGGCTCCTCCGCTTACCCAGCACTGGCGCACGCATGGCCGAACAAGAATTCAATCGACAGAGCGCGCCCCGGGGGGAGTGTTTCGGTCCAACACCTAAGATTACCATACGGCGAGTCAAACGTGCATCGCGGAAACGACCCAAGAAATACCCAAGACCGGGGAAGTGTGCTCCACGAGCTTCAGCAGCACATTGAGCGACGACGGTCGGGGAGACGCATTTTTGGAGATCTTGGCGAGCTTGGCGACTGCTGCCAAGTCATAAGACTGCGTCTCGTAGCCTGCCACCAGGGAGTTTCTTTGCGTGATGTGTAGCCGCGGACAGTGACAGAGCGCAATGCGACGCGAGCCCGGAGAGATCGATCCTTGTCTACCCTACCAGCGTGAGAATAGATGATGCCACCACAGCCACCCCTTACTTGAGATGTCGCGATGCCAGCTTCTGGCGGCGTGGGATGTGAGTCGCGACACACGCGACGCACCGACGCTAAACGAGCTTAAGCCGACGGCCGGCTTCCATATATGACGACACGGCTGTATCCGCGTCTGCCCCGCCATACCTCCAGCAAGCTCAGCATTGCAGGCCGCTGACAAGCTCGAGGTTGTGCCAGCCGTTATCTTCTAAAGCTGGTCTTTCCGGCAGGTTCAACAACATACCTATGCCGTTTCCTGTTGCCGCTCTCCGTCATCCTGCCAGTCCTTGCCGCTCAAGCGTCGCATTTGGTGGCCGCCAATGGTATGACAGCAATGCACGGAGAGGGGTCCCTGGACCGTCATAGCCGGCCATGGTGGACATCGAGATGCCGTCTTTCGAGAGCGCCAGTCCCGGCAGCGACTCGTCAACTAAGTCTACACTCTACATATCCCTTGAATATGTTACTTAAAGCCTCGTCGGGCTTCACCGAAGCCCGACATTGGCTATGCGAATCTCGAAGGACACGTCTGTCTCAACGCCCTGATGTCATGGAGGCCCCCAGAAGTTCTAGCCTATCACGTAGAACTTCTTGCGCAAACGCATGTGGTCGTTCGCAGCAGTTGCAGACTTAAAACCGTCCACATACAGCTTTGACATGTACAGGCAAGTGTCGAATACATACTTCATTACGGAGACTATTCTCAAACATCCCCTCTCTGAAACATCTGACTAGACTGGCGACATCGTGCGATATCTGTACACGGAGACCGCTGAGGAGGCAAAGGAGCCATGTGATTCGCCTTGTATCTACCTGACTAGAAGAAAAAGAAAGTAGCACCGCAAACGCTGCATATCGCGCCCATGTTTTTATTTTTATTTTTATTTTTTTATTTAAAAAGTTCTTTTTTATATTTATATATATATATATTTATTACCATGTCGCGCAGCATTCGTAGTACAAGCTTTTAGCACGCCGAGTAGGGAGGTCTTGGCACGCTGCAGCCTCCATGGTAGGATTTGTGACCACTCGAGCTTTAATGAATTACATACTTCTCTCATGTCAATGATATCTCGTCCGGTGCGGTTGAGATATACTAGCATGGTTCGACAAATCAAGACACGCCAAAACCTTCGAACACGGTCTGCAATATTACAAGAAGCGACCTGTCATATCCATCCCTGACGTGCATTCATAAGCTTGGCTGTTGTGTCACCCCAGTTCATAAGCTATGCCAACGCCATTATCGCAGAAGACTGCATCATAGTATCTATGGCTGAAAAGGCTGTCATTGCTTATCTGCAGTATCTTGGGACGAGTCGCCGAAGCCATATGGATGTATCAGATGCACAATAATAGCCCAAAAAAGGTTGCTACGGTACCGTGTACAGAGCATTGAGAGTCAAGGTTCGGGACCGACAGAGAAAAGACGTGGTGGTCGAAGTGCTCATTATTATCATCTCTACGTTATCTGTAGAATCTATTTCTGGCTGCGACCGAAATCGTTGGGCGATTTTCGTGGCCAGTAATTTTTGCCGGATGACCCTCAGATCATCCAACCCTTTCAATTCCCCCCTGACGCCTTTGCAATGCAAACAGAAACAGAGGGACGGATGCCACTGCGTTCCCGTATCCCATTTATCCGTCGCTCCTGGACCGGATTGTCGCAATACTACGGTCACTGTTGGCTCTCTACTCGGCAGACGGTCTCTTTCCACCTCAAGTCATGAATCGGCATTCGCAGATCGGCTGTTTCAGTTGTACGTCCTCGACAAGTTGCGCAGATACCAGTCCACCAGCTTTCGTCCTACCTTCGCCTCAGATATGTGAATCAAGTCCTGCAGGTGTGCGTTAGTATTACTTGACACAAAAAGCTTGACTGTGACACATCAAAGCTTGAAATTCGGCTAAGGGGGTTTAATAAAAAAAATAAAAAAATAAAAAAAAACCTACTCCTTGCAGGGCATAATCCAGGTCGCTGACATTGACCCATTCACCATCCAACAGGCCCTGGTCGGCCCACCGTAGCTGCTTGGTGCGCTGCTTGTTGACCAAAAGGTACGAGCGAAGCTCCTCCGGCTGCACGTCGAGGAAACCCGCCAGTTTTTTCAAATCCATAGTCGTATACAAGCGGAGGTATGATCGGACAGTCGGGTTGAACATGTTGGTCTTGACCTCGTCCATGAAGATGGAAAGGTGATGATCAATAGGATCGACATTGGCCTCAGGGTTCTCGAAATCCGGGGGAACGGGAGAGATGAACTTGGGGCAGGCAGTCTTGAAGAGCTCCTCGAAGATAGGAAGCGACTCGGGACCGCCGCGCTGCAGCTTCAGGAGCTGGTCGCCGTACTTCTCGCGAAGGGCAGTGTGGATGGTGTCATCGAGACGAGTGGGGTGGAACGCAACACAGATGGCGATCAAGGCGTACATCTGATCATTCTTCTTCGTGATCGAGTCGTACTGGGCATTCTTCTGAAAGTTCTTCGTCCGCGAGACGTACACGAGAATGTGGCTGAACATGCGAATAGCATCGGCATATCGGTGCATCATCATGTAAGAGAAACCGACGTAATAGTAGGTCGTGAAGTGAGCCGCCATGACACGGGCGAACATTGCCTTCTTGTTCAACTCGATGTCGTCGAGTGTCTTGAGCGCGAGGCTGAAATCTCCGAGGAGACAGTGGACTCGCAGGAGACCAATGATGGAGAAGTATCCCAGCATTTTGTAGAGGTTCTTGTCACCGTACTCGCCGGCAACCGCCTTGGGATCCTCATTACGCTTCATGGCTGCCAGTTGCTCGACAATCTGCGAGCGCTGGATCAAAGAGTATAGCACGTTCAGCACGCTGTAGCAACCCCATGTGTTCGGATTCTCCTTAAGAATCTGGCGCTCCTCCTCGTTGTCTCTGGGCTGGCGGGCGAGCCTCATCCTGTAGGACGAGAATGAGTTGAACTGGTAAATGAATTCATCGATGACGTCCCACGCCCAATAGTACTAATTTCACGTGTGTCAGCATATCTCCGTCTAGAAAGACTGAAATATTACGGGCCACTCACGGAGGGCGGCTCCAGGTCGACGGGGCCTTCGGAGTTCAGGATGAAGTGGAAAAGGTTGCAGTAGGAGTCGTAGCTCTGGAACTTGACCTCGAGCGGTGCCGAGAAGTCCAGGGGCTGTGCGGCAGCGACGAGTCTCGACTGAATATCGTCGGCCTGCTGGGCCATGTTCAAGGAGCTGACACGCTCCAGCTCCTCGCCCATGCCGTCCTCATATTGAACCTGCTCCTTGTAGTCGTTGACCAGGGCCTCCTCCTCGACATCGCTGTCGTCCTCCATGGACCGGATCGGTCGCTCGCCGTTCTGGAAGGCGCTCATGGTGACGGGGTCGATGATCGCAATGTGTTGACAATGAACGGTGGTCAGTTGAGCCAAAATCGCTTAAACGGCCCCGCTTGTAGATAATTTTCGCGAGGGGCTGCGGCTGCGAGCGCTATCACGGTGATGCGAAATTTGCCGGGCGAAGCAGCAACAGCGACTGGGTTCGCCGAAGTTTTGGCGGCCTAAAAAAGTTAGGGTTTTGTGGCCCCTCAGTAAAGCAGGTTGCGACTCTAACTACGTTGTACGCTGCCCAGGCGAATTCGACGCTTAGAGCGGGGTGTTGCCCCGCGTCTACCTCACTCTGGGTCAGTTTTAAGATACGTAGGAATCGCGACCGGACGCGTCAGCGATGGCCAGTGAGGTTTGATCTAGAATTACTCGCTGTGAATCTCCGCGGTGCACCATAGTGTCTACGAAAGCCCTGTCCTGCTGCGTACGGGCAAGCTGAACGTAGAGAATGACCCTGATGCAGTCTGATAGTGCATCATTCTGAACCATAGAGGTGGGGCAAACGTCACTGCCCAATTGCGGGTGGAAAAGCTGCCATAGCTAACCGCCTATTAGTCACCAGGCGAAGAAGATTCATACATGTAGTTGAGGCAATCGTCATTCTGGATATCTGACAGATATTTCCGTCGCGTTCATACCCCGTCCTTGTGTTCTTCCAACAACCGTCTGCCCATCGTCGCTGGGGATTAGAAATACCATTTCTGTTTGTTAGATCCAAAGTTCGCTTTCTATGCTACTTCCCTGAAGGCCCTGGATTACTTGTATGGCTTTTGTTGAGACTTAAAAAAGGCAACATACCTTAAGGACCGCAAAGAAGTACACCGCAAAAACAAGGACAAAATCAAATACGACACGCAATGCCTGTTGTCAGCCCAGAAAAGCTCGTCGGGCTTCAGTCAAAGTCGGACGACGTCCGGAATGTATAACACCCTCACTGGGTCATATCGAAGAACCCAAGCTAATCGCCTTCAGATATGCATTTTGGCACACGTCGATCATGGCAAGACCTCCTTGACAGACGCGCTTATTGCCACAAATGGCATCATTTCACCCAAGATGGCCGGGAAGATCCGGTACTTGGATTCGAGACCAGACGAGCAGCTTAGGGGCATCACTATGGAGTCGTCAGCTATCTCATTATACTTCTCCATGCTGAGGAGGTCAACACCAGATGCTACCCCAGCCCCAAAGGAGTACCTCATCAACTTGATTGACTCGCCAGGCCACATTGATTTCAGCAGTGAAGTATCTACGGCGTCGAGACTGTGCGATGGGGCCATCGTCCTGGTGGACGCTGTTGAGGGCGTCTGCAGTCAGACCGTCACAGTGCTGCGGCAAACTTGGGAAGAAAAGCTGAAGCCCCTTCTCATCATCAACAAAATGGATCGACTCGTGACAGAACTGAAGATGACGCCAGGCGAGGCATACCTCCATCTCAGCAAATTGTTAGAGCAGGTCAATGCTGTGCTAGGAAGTTTCTTCCAGGGAGAGCGTATGGAGGAAGACCTGAACTGGCGCGAGCATATGGACAAGCGCGTAGCTGCCGCTGCCGCCAAAGAAGCCGAACTAGCTAGTCAGGCAAGCGAAAGCGACGAGTTGCAATTCCAAGAGCGAGATGATGAGGAGATCTACTTCGCCCCTGAGAAGAACAACGTCATATTTAGCAGCGCCATCGATGGTTGGGCATTTACTGTTCGCCAATTTGCGAGCTTATACGAAAAGAAGCTTGGCATCAAGAGGAATATTATGGAAAAAGTGCTGTGGGGGGATTTCTATCTGGACCCAAAAACTAAGAAGGTCCTTGGTCGCAAGCATCTCAAGGGCCGAAACCTGAAGCCTATGTTCGTGCAGCTTGTGCTGGAGCAGGTCTGGGCCGTCTATGCGGCAACTACTGGCGGAGATAATGGGAAAGGGTATGTAGGCCTTCATGCCTCATGTAACTGAACCCGGCTAATCTTTTCAGCGATCCCGTAATGTTGGAGAAGATCACAAAGTCTCTGAATATCACCATCCCCCCTCATGTCGCTCGATCAAGAGACCCACGCCTTCTTCAGAGTACTGTTTTCGCTTCCTGGCTACCGTTATCGACAGCTCTTCTCGTGTCCGTAATAGAGTCATTGCCGTCGCCCAAAGCAGCACAGGCGGAACGGCTCCCAGAGCTGCTCGAGGACTCTCCAGGTTCCAGCCATATCGATCCTATTGTCAAGGATGCCATGATACAATTCAAGACATCCAAGTCAGATCCTGTAGTGGCCTATGTGAGCAAAATGGTATCGATCCCGGAGAGCGAATTGCCCCAAAACAAACGGAAAGCCGGTCAGCTTAGCCCTGAAGAGGCACGTGAACTTGCGAGGAAGAAGCGTGCCGAGCTAGCCCGAGCCCAGCAGGCCGAGACGAATGGAATAAAAGACCTGACACAAGCCCTCGAAGACGTATCAATAGATGATATAGTAAAGGAGCCAGAAGAGAAAGAGATTGATCCGGAACATCTCATTGGATTCGCAAGGATGTACTCTGGTACTCTCTCTGTTGGTGACGAGCTCTACGTTCTTCCGCCGAAATTCTCTCCCGCACAGCCCCATGCAACGCCTGAGCCGAAGAAGATCACAGTCACGGCTCTATATATGCTGATGGGCAGGAACTTGGAGTCACTTGATTCAGTCCCAGCAGGCGTGGTGTTTGGTATCGGCGGTCTTGAGGGACAAATTCTCAAGTCCGGAACGCTGTGTAGCCAATTGGAGGGATCCGTCAATCTAGCGGGTGTCAACATGGCAGGCAAACCAATTGTCCGGGTGGCTTTAGAGCCTGCTTGGCCCGGTGACCTCGACAAAATGATCAATGGTCTCAAGCTGCTGGTACAGAGCGATCCATGCGCCGAATACGAGCACTTTGGTAGTGGTGAGCACGTGCTGTTGACAGCTGGCGAACTTCACCTGGAACGGTGCTTGACAGATCTGAAGGAAAGATTTGCTCGATGCGATATCCAGGCAGGCGAGCCAATTGTGCCGTACAGAGAGACTACCGTTCGTGCGGATGAGATGAAGCCACCAGTGAACAAGGAGCGTGGTCGCGGTGCTGTAGTTGGTGTGACGAACTCGAAGCAAGTGAGCATTACTTTACGCGTGCGCCCGTTACCAGAAAACGTTACAGCTTTCCTCCTCAAGAATTCCGGTGCTATCACGAAACTGTATTCTGAGCGGATGGGTAAGGATGAGGATCTCAACGGAGTAACATATCAGGAGGCTATCGAGACCGACAATGACATCCTCGAAGGAAAAGGCTTGTCTTATGAAGACCTCAAGACACAGCTTCAAGCAGTCCTAGAGAATGGCAAGGGACGCGAGGCATGGAAGGGCTCTATCGACAAGATCTCCGCCTTTGGTCCACGCAGAATAGGGCCGAATATCCTCCTCGACGCAACCAAAGACGGCTGCCTTACAAAGGTCTTCGGAGCGAACAGTACTGGTGATGCACCTACAATCGACGAAAAACTAACTGCGGGACACTTGGGTGACAAGATAACCTATGCTTTCCAACTTGCTACTAACCAAGGTCCACTTTGCCACGAACCTGTGCAGGGTATCGCTGTTATTATCGAAGATGTCACCATTACTCCCACTGACGAGGAAGCATCAGCAAGGGATAGCTTGGGTAGGCTCACGGGCGAGGTCATCAAGACAGTTCAGAACTCCATTCGTCAGGGTTTCTTAGATTGGTCCCCACGTCTCATGCTCGCCATGTACTCCTGCGAGATCCAAGCAAGCAGTAAGTCCCCAATATCCTTTGTTTCTCGCACCGAATAGCTCCTGACACTACATATAGCTGAGGTATTGGGTCGTGTCTACGATGTTCTCACACGTCGCCGCGGCCGAGTGACCGCCGAGGCTATGAATGAAGGCACGCCCTTCTTTACGATCTCCTCGGTCCTGCCAGTTGCAGAGTCATTCGGTTTCGCAGATGACATGCGTAAGCGTACGTCGGGTGCTGCGCAGCCACAACTCATCTTCACAGGATACGAGATTTTGGACCAAGATCCGTTCTGGCAACCTTTTACGGAGGATGACCTGGAAGACCTTGGTGAGTTGGCGGATAAGGAGAATGTGGCGAAAAGGTATATGGATGGAGTACGGAGAAAGAAGGGACTCCTGGTAGAGGGAAGAGCAGAGAAGAGTGAGGGCAGCAAGCAAAAGACTTTAAAGAGGTAGAAGGAAATAATAAAGATACAGATTGAATATTTGATATGGTACACTCCTCCTCACTTACACATGCATATTACTTTATCCGCGGCCGAAGAATGGCTCTAGATATATGTAGATCGTATTGACACAGTTGACACAAGTTCCTACCTACAAATTACAGCTCTTAGCTCACTTTGTAAGACCAAGGCTCACGAGTATAGGGATAAAAAGTGAAGAAAATCTGCAAGAGCGATATCCAAAGATCGCAACCAAGGACAAACCACTTGCCTTTTCCGTATTTATGCCCTCAACACGCCAACACCCACTCTGTCATCAATGCTCCAGCCATTTCTCAGGCAGGCTCTGTACAGCCACTTGACGAAATTTTATGCGATTCAGGTGTTTGGAAGTAATGAAAGTCTTTACGCTGTTTACGGAAGTTGACAGTCTCGAAATGCTCTCAACTACGAAGTTCTCTTCGGCCAAAAATGGGACTGATCATCATTGTGATGACCGTGATGACACTAGGCAGAGCGAGGAGGGTGCTGTACAAGCCATATAACTGTATAGTGCTATCGTTGGCTGAAGGATTGTAAAAACACAGTCCTCGAGTGTTTGCACGAGGGTTGGCGGATTCGGGAGGACCTCATCACCACAGTGTATCGTGGCCAGCGGGCAGCTATCCGAGCGGATAGAAGTACAGCCAGCGGAACGTGCTCCGGAACAAAGAGCCGTCTCCGTCAGCAAGGATTTTCGGTCACCGCGTGGATTTGATGGCGACCTATCATATCTACCGAGCAAGGACAAGGACTTGAGCTATAGCAGCTGACAAGCTCATCCCGGTCATTTCCCTTGCCGCGGTTGATTTCGTGCCCGTTGAGCAAGTAGCTCAGACTGACATTCAGTCCACTACTGACCAAGTTTAATATCTCAGCAAACAAATTATAGGGTACATTCATTGTTCCGCAAGTGTTGGAGAGTAAGAATTCTCACTTTCACGGACTCACTCCGGGTCCTCAGCTCTCTAGACCTAGGGCGAAGGGAACGTGGTTCAAAGTCCGGGTAACCCCTGCATGCCGATGGGTATTACGAGCTGTTTCGGATCCGTTCACCGGTCCCTTAGTGGGAGGTCGCATGCCGACTTATTTAGAGCCAACAACACTCCTTACCACATTGACCGACGTTGCATAGATCAAGGGCAATATGTTCAGACTTGCTTCCGGGTGGCCAGGGGAATACGGAAGCCAAGCGAGCCGGAACTCAGAATAGACAGGGCACCAATGAACGGCCGACCTGCAGACATTAATGTACCCAAGTGGAAATCGGGGGCCTCAGGTCTCGGTCGCTGGCTTATCGGCCGCTCTATAACTTCGGCGGGCCCCCGATAGCGGGGGCTGCTGGCGTTCCCTATATACTGCTTCCAACGAGCAGCATACACCCTATGATGTAATTGCCCATTCGAGAAGTCCCGAACAGATAGTCCCCAATACGATATAATACACCGAGGGATAACCACTAACTATGCCGCCTTCCCAGTCCTCAAAACCTCCGATTATCATCGAGCAGCCTCTTATCAATAGCATCCCACCGGAACTTGCAGCCCACTTCGATCCTGTCTTCGTGGAGTACTACTGCAAGTACAGTGCCGGCCGTATAGCTACCCATCAAATACCCATTGAACATTATCGCCGGGACCCGCTGAAATACACGACTGCCTATGGGAGGGAGATTGTGGATACCGGGAGCCTTATCATCACCGACGAGAAATGCCCGGTCGAAGACGGCGAGATAACGATCCGCATATATCAGCCGGCCCCCGTCAGCACGGGTCAAAAGCCGCGGCCTGTCTATGTCAATTACCACGGGGGCGGTTGGGTTTTTGGAGGACTCGCCAACGACGAAGATTTCTGTAAGAGGCTAGCACACGAGACGGGCTGTGTCGCTTTCGATGTCGATTACCGGCTCTCCCCAGAGTATAAATTCCCCATACCAGTGGACGACAGCTGGGCAGCTCTAAACTGGGTCAGTATACCTAACAAGTCGTCTCGACGCACGCACTACTAAAGGATGATATACAGGTCCGCAATGAAAAGGCGACAGAATACAATCTAGACCTAGACAAGGTGGCAATTGGGGGTGCATCGGCGGGGGCACACCTCGCCGCAGTTGTTGCACACATGTGCCGGGAGGAGGGGACGCCCCTGGCGTTTCAGCTCCTAGGTGTTCCGGTCTGTGACCTGCACGTTTTCACACCCGCGGGAGAGCTAAGGCCGGACTGCCCATACGAGTCGCAGCGGGCGTTGTACCATACGCAGCCGCTGTCATCGGAGAGGATGCAGTACTTCCATGGACATTTCCTCGGCGACCCCAGGCCAGCAGAACTCGAGAACGTAAGTGGCATTTCTCACGTCCAGCTCGATGGAGATGCCGGGTGCTGACTGACGATTTGACGTTGCTAGAGCTGGAAAGTATCTCCCATCAAAGCTCCCAGCTTTGCCGGCCTCGCGCCTGCGCTGATCTTGACCGCCGAAATGGACCTGCTGCGAGACGAGGGCGAGGCCTACGGGAGGAAGATGAACGAGGCCGGATCCAAAGCCGAGGTCATCCGCGTGAAAGGCGTACCACATAACTTCATGCAGATGGACGCCATTCTAGAGGGGGGCAAGCAATACAACAGGGAGGCCGTAAGAGCACTGCGCGAAATCTTCGGCCGCTAGGCGTTATCTCGGATTCAGAAACCTCAGGTTGAAACAAGGAAAGATCTATAGAACCAGATGCATATACACACCTGCAGAGATGCTGTGACCACACGGCGGTATCATCTGCATGAATCGAGCTCCACGGCAGAAGCCCTCTAGCCGTGGAACATTTGAGATGCTTTCAGCTCGTGGTTGAACTGCACATGTACTGAAAAAGAAAACCCCCCAGTAAACACTAATCAGGTGGAAACCCACTCAACATTTGGGCTTCATCCGTGACATTTGGACAAATTTAGAGATACCCGCGCCCAAGCTAGCTACAAGCTCAACACAAGTAACTCAACTCAAGTAACTCAACTCAAGTAACTCAACTCAAGTAACTCAACTCAAGTAACTCAACTCAAGTAACTCAAACCCCACCAAGCAAAAGAACAACCTCTTAGCAGTAGCCAAGCGCCCCGGCATGGCGTTAACTCCAACGGGGCACCGTGATTCGTATTTGACTTCGCCATGTTTTTGGTTCTGGCAGGGGTGGTGCCAAATAGCTCCGTGGCGGTGACGCCTATCATGACTAGACACAAGAAAGAGGCGTAACACAGTCACCCATGATGGGAGCCCCGGTGGATGCAAAAAAGCATCGTCGAGGTAGTCAAAAGTATGAGACGGAGCTCTTGGCGGCCCTTTCTCTACCAAAACCAAACTACTTACTGTATGCGTCAAACTCTAACGCGAAGTATTCTAGTCTATACTTTTCAAGCTTCGAACTTGGCACAGTATTACAAATGTGCTCCATGGCATCACGTTACTCAAAGAGAATCCCATGGTATGGACATGGCAAAACGTATCCCCGCCTGCGAGCTTGCGCTTCCAGCATTATGTAAGCCAAAAGTAGACAATGCCAAGAACACGACCTCGTCAAAATCCTGGATCACTACGTCATGTTGCCAGTTCGCAAAATGATTGCTCAAGCACACAGGTAAAATAGATGTGATCTTCCCGAATCATCGGGTATAATCAATTATGCCACGGTCATTGCTGACTAGCCCTCTATCTCATGTTTTGAGTATCTAGTATAATCCTCTCCCCCGTTTGTCGGGCTGGAGAAGTCGGTGGCACTGGCACTCTAAAAGCCCACTTCATCTTACACTCTGCACCTGCTTTTCGCCCGCTCAAACCACAAGCTCGCGACAACCTACAATCCCATTTCGCGGGTATTTCCGAGGCCATGCCTGGCCGTTCCCTAAACGCCTAAAGATGCTGATAGTAATGCAATACCGAACTGCCGGAAATAACGCTGTATTGTCGCTAATGACCTCTTCCTGAACGCCAACGAGCATGCAATATAAATAATGAACAATGTCTGGGAGAGAAAAGGGAGGGAAAGAAAAAAGGAAAATTTGCCGTCCAGATATGCTACCGATTGCGGGTTCGGATTGGCACGTATCCTGTATACTAAGCAGGATAATGCTGAGACGGAGCCTGAGACATGGGTATAGGTGTCGGCCGGCCAGAGCCAATGGTGGGCAGGAACTCTGGAACAATTCCCGTTCGCACATTGCGGCGGCCCAATGGTTGATAGTGCATCTGAGCCGAGCCCAAGTGGTATTCTGAGAGGGGAATTGACGGCGGCGGGTAGTTCAGCGTGTTCACCGGCCTCACTGGCTTGTAGGGACTGTTTCGCTGCTGCAAGTACACCAAAGGCGAGTTGGACATTGGCGTGTGCGTTGCGAAAGGCTCTGGCAGAGGAGACGAGGCGTACACGGCTAGACTACCAGGACTGTGGCGTTTGCTAGGCGTACCGAAATGTGTCGACGCTGGGTATGACGGTGTCTGTGGTCCGCAGGTAGCCAGGACGGCAGCCTGAGACGCCCAAGTGGTGGCATGGGGATACACAGTGGACATGGCACGCATGCCTCCGCCAAGAGGAGGCAACGAGACGGGAGCCTGGGCGTAGTTCGCGTTGGCAGGATAAGCCGGAGACATTGCCTGGCTCGTATCCAGCGTGAGGTGTGGCACCGAGAGCCTCCCCGTCTCGGAACCATTGTTGAATTGCCGCGTTGCGGGAGGATTGGCAGCCGGAGCTGGTCTTGTCGTTCGTTTTGGGGCAGGCTCTGTCACCTCCGAATCCTCGATGCTTCGTTTCCTGCTATTGGGCTGGAATACCAGATTTGGTTTGGCTGCCAATGGGGACAACGCCGGTGTTGGCTGGTACGAGCCATGCCAATTCGAGTTCGAGTTGTAGACGGCGGCATTCGGCGAGTATGCTGCTAGCGAAGCCGGGCTTGGCTGCATGCTGGAAGGCAGGATGCTGGTGGGAGATGGTAGCGGAGAACTGAATCCGTGGTGAGTAGGGGATGACATATTGAGCGGCACCACTTGTTGCGCACGCTGTCTCCGAGCTGCCGCCGCCATCTCTGCTGCCTTCTCGCTCAAGTCAGCTCTTTCGCAGTACTCGTGAAAGCAAGCTAGCTTCTTGAGCCACTCCTGCCACTGTTCCTTGGACACCAAGAGGCCATATCGCATGTTGCTCAGGAATTCCACCTCCATAACATGAATCTCTTTGACGGCGATTCCCGATACCTCGGCCCAGGTCTTATTCGTGTAGGTATTATCATCCAGAACTGTTATTGTTAGCACAATGTGGCAGCACAAGGGGGAAAAGAGCAACTTACATTTGTTTCCGAGCATGAGTGCCACTGTGAGTAGTCTGTATTCACTGCCCGGGCTGCCATTCACCTTGGCGTTCCTGCTCTTCAGTCTATAAACAAAAAGCAGTGCTAGGAGGATGACGTTTTGAGTGACTTGTGTTGTTGTCAAAATGCTGTTGACCCATTTCTTGTACGCAGTACCTGGGCGCGTGTACGACGATAGAGCAGGGACAGGGGCATTCAGCGAGCGGTCTTTAATTTGCTCTGCAGCTTGTATTGTCTCCATGTTCTCGAACCAGAAAAAGCAGGTCATCTGTGAACTCGGTCAGTAACTCTGACGGAAATGGAAAGAGGGCTTTCCAGCATTCTCCCAGCAACCTACCAGAGAAGCAAAGTCATCCAGGTTGCCTCCTTTGGGAGATATACAACTAGGCAGCTGGAGACTATGCATAACCATGGTCGAATCCCTTCTTGACACAGTTCCCTCGAACTGAGAATGTACCGTCGACGTAGCTGAGGAGGGTGTAGATGGTCGAGTAGAGTGGCGAGAGGTATCGGTATAGGGCATGGAGGTCCCCGCGGTAGGGTTGGAGTTGTAGTAGGATTGTTGTGGTTGTGATTGGTACTCGGGCTGCTGCTGGTGTTGCTGCATCTGAGATTGTTGCTGTGCTTGACTTCTACCGATGTGGCCGACAGTGGCATCGCATAGAACAGAACCCCCGCGACTCATCTGTCCCAAGCCAGCGGGCTGTCTTGCCATACCAACATGGCTGTTATACGTCGAGGAAAGAGTCGAGTTGCGTGGGTGGTATGCGGTACTCATGTTGACCTCTGCTGGCGGCGTCTGAAGACCACCCGTTTGTAAGGAAGCTTCGTTGGCCAGAGAAGTGTGGTATATCTGCTTCAGGGCCACGGAGGGAATCTGCCGTTGGGATTGCCAATATCCTCTGGGTTCTGCAGGAGAAGGAAGATGTGGAAATAGTGTCGGCTGGACGGCGTTGGAAATGGTCGAAGACATGAGGATTATTGTTGGGCGTGTGAGAGGCACAACTAGGCAATCAAACTACAATTTAAACCTCGAAAAGTCTCGTGAGGGAATGACCCGGTGGTAAGGCCAGGGTGGGAGACGGGCGAGGAGGATGTGATGTGAAGTTGTCGCCGGAATTGCTGAGCCATTCGTTCAGTCGGACGTGGTTGATTCACTATTACACACCCAGAGAATGTGGTCGTTACGTGTGATCAAAGAAAGAAGAAACAAGTAGTAGAATCAGTCCGGCAGGTTGACAGTCAATCACCAGTGAGCCATTTCTGTCAGACCAAACTC
Source organism: Seiridium unicorne (assembly GCA_039778275.1). Classification (NCBI taxonomy): domain Eukaryota; kingdom Fungi; phylum Ascomycota; class Sordariomycetes; order Amphisphaeriales; family Sporocadaceae; genus Seiridium; species Seiridium unicorne. The sequence goes on along the minus strand of JARVKF010000003.1, from coordinate 20,763 downwards.
TCTTGCAGGTTGGCGGGAGATTCCAATGTGCGCAGTGGTTTGGTGGGGTTGGTGTGTCGTTGCTCGGAGCACATATACGGTTATCGTCAGTCGGTTTCGAGGGCGAGGCCGTTGGGAGTCCAGTGTGCGTGCCGGAGCAGTGAGAACAATAGAAATAGCAAGCAGCGGAATCAGAGGCCGTCTTGGAATTCCCGAGGCAGCTGATCAACAGAGACAACTTCCAAAGTCCTCCCCTTCCAAGTTCCTGGGGTTTCTGGAGCTACTGGGCTGGAGACGGAGATTCAATTGGAACCTGGGCGCCTTCCGAATAATATACAATCAATCGTTAAGTTACGTATTGTTCTAGGTATCGGCCGGATTGAGACTGGCGTTGATTGGCCCTGTCTGGTGAGAGCGACGTGGGCTTGGCTTAGGGTGCTTAGAGCGGTGCGGATTGGCTTCCAGCGGTGCTAGGGGTGGGCTTGCAGGCGTGTGGGAGCGGATTAGGGGGGGCGTGTGCCAGGGTGGGGCAGGGGGGCAGCGCAAGCAAAATTGGGAGAAAGAGAATTGGGAATGGGCAGCGCTGGGGACGGCAGTGTGTGGCATGCACCTTGTCTTGTCTTGTCTAGAGACGACCTGAACCATGATCGTGGGCGCAGAACAGGGGTGAGACTAGAGTGCTAAATTCTCAGTGCCCCGTTTCCATTTTCCCTCCCCCGCCGCAACTCTCAACCACAGGGAGGGGCGCAAAACGAGCCAGCAGCCAGAAATACGTACTGCATGCATCCACCCTCGGCGAGGCAGGCTAGGGGGGTTGCGGTGCCTCTTCTTTCGTGTTGCTTTTCTCGTGCCTTGCTTCGGCTTTGTCGCCCCGCTGGTACTGCTGGTGCTGCTGGTCCTGTTGCTCTCGCAGTGCTGCTTGTGCTGCTGCAGCAAATATGACCGGCAGCATGGCAGCGCGGGACATGGACAGAAAGGATTGCACGCTTGATGATAGGTCAGTTTGGCACAGCAAACCCAAAAGAAAAAAAAGTGCTTGCCAGTGCGTCGAGAGCATGGATCACTGGCCCAAGTGGTGCCATGGCCCTGGGTTGGCGCACTAGTCAAAGTCAGGCCACGGTCCATAGGTGCGCTGTGGACGGGCTACGACATACTAAGTAGTAGTGGTAGGATACGGTGCGGCACGGCGCAGGACTGCACTGTGCCGGACTAGGTGTGGCCAGGGCAGGGCAGGGTTATTACAATCGTCGGTCGGGTCAATCAGGCTGGACACCTGCAGTGTAGTGTGTTAGCCCGGAAAGGAGTAAACGCCAGACCAACACAGTACGTCAGATCAAGTGGTGCACATTGAAAGGAAAGTTTCCTGCCGCGACTCTACACTAGTGACTCCTCCCTGGCCGTGCGCCATTCGCTGCGCGCTGCAGGCCCGCCCCGGAAAGTGTCCCAAGTTGCGCCGTGGTTCGCTTTTGGCTGTGTCACGACGTGATGCTCCAGCGTGATGCTCCTCCCATTGCTTGCGACAGTTTGTTCTGACCAGCTCCTTGTCGTACCCAATCAGGGAACAGCAAGATGAAAGGACGGTTCTAGGGCTTGGGCCTGAAGCGAAGTCACAGGCCCGGACCAAGCCTCGAACTGCACCTCCTCACAATTGCCGCTCTTAGGCCAGGTCAGCCAGCATGTTTCGAACGTGATGAGCACCAGGGCCAGACAAGCCCGGGTTCCATTCGTGTGTAGGGTGTGTGTGTGTGTGTGTGTGTGATGAGTGCAGAGATGTACTCTAGGTATTGAGTGTGCATGTGTAGGCGTGTGCTTGCGTTACATTGGCACTGTACGCAAATAGCATTCGAGGCTGCGTCGTGGTTTTGGCCGGGCTCTCATCAGGATCATCGTCCGGCCACCCAGCTCTTGCTTTGTGGCTCATCAGGTTGCTGCAGGTCCAGGGATACAGTACCTGTAACCTAGCAAGTCGCCGGGCAGTGTTTCCGCGAGCACCAAGCACCAAGCACCAGGCACTTGATTTTAAATAGTCGTCAGACGGTCATGGCTTAGGCGAAAGTTGACGGAGTCATGTCCCACCTGATTGTGGAACACAACCGCTCGGCTTTGAGCAGTACAGAGAGGCTTGAGGCATAATGCGTTTGAAACTGCCATGTCCGGATGGGACGGTGCAATCGCCGAAAAGTGACAATCCCCCTCGTCTCCGCTGGCCCTGATGGGATGGAATAGGTAGCCAGCGTGCCGTGCGATGTTATGATACGGTCAATGTCTCTCATGCAGAATGCAGTGCAGGCACTCAATAAGGTTCGCCACATTTTGACTGCCATGTCTCGAGTGCATAAATGTGAAATGTGAAAAAGAAGAACAGTGAGCACATCACAACATGTCATCAAAAAATGTTGGAGCGCGCTATATGCCGAGTTACAGGTTGCGAATGCATACACCTACCACCCTAGACAGGCAAATTTTGGGCAGCAGACTGGCGTTAATTCATTGCCTCCGCAACCCGTGCTAATTAATTAAACCCATACGTCAGGCGTAATCCGAGTCCGCGACGGCGAAAGCGTCCAGTCCACAGATGGGGGACAGATCCGGGTACGATCAGCTGCGTACATACGACAGGAATGTTCGCTTCCTTGGTTCACGTCCTTCCCGACTAGAGGAGCTAATCATCACGAAAATTCCACTTTGGCGAGCCGGCTCTGCAATACATACTGGTGTTGGTGTCAGATGGGAATGTGGATCTTGGAATGAAGAGCTGACGGTGAGCGGGCTCTGCCACTGCAAAGAACCTTGGCCCATGGGAATGAAGCACGACGTACAGTTTGGACTGTACTGTGCAGTCCATGATTAGATTGTATCAAATCATGTCCAAGCGAGGGCAATGACGGCAGGGTAGCACCAGCGACGATAGACTCAGGGTCAGCTGACCGGGGCGTAGGAATGGGTGAGGGAATGCCTAGCGTACGCTGCTACTGTATGTCCGCCCATGGTGGCCCCTTGACCGCCAATCGAAATTGACGAATCTCATGATCCACGAAGTATTCGATAAACGTCAATGAATGACAGGGCAGGGCACGGGCAGGGCACCTGGACCTCCCAGGTTGAGACATATTAGTGGAGTGCCTCCTGGAATCCTGCATGCGCGCGCGCCCAGTACCAGCACAAGCCGAATCCGATACCGTCTGCAGCGTCGTGCCTAGGGGGAAGGGGGGACTGAGAATGGGCCTCGCGCAGAGCATCTCCTAGGTTGGATTTGTTCGAAAAGGAACAACCCGAGGCCGGTTGGCGGGGAAGGGCGTCCGGCCTATCGAATCCTGCGGTTGAACGCTACTTATTGTTCAGGGATCGCAACCTTTGCACTGGAATCTCGAGGTGCCGTAGGCGGCCACGCGGTCAAACTCTCACTTCAGGTGGGTATGAGAAGATTGCAGAGTGCTAATCACGCGTGCCAAAAAGATCCTTTGGAGGCGTGGGAACCGCTGATCGCCGGAAGAACCTGTTAATACCCTGCATGTTCGGTGCATTCTCCTGTATAGTTCTTCGGTCTAGTCGGCATCCCTTGCCCCCGCTAAATGAACGCTTGTTCCCTTGAGACGAGGCTGCGATCCATGGACAACATGCCATGCGCGCGACAATAATGGCCTCGCCGGCTCATTAGCTATTAGAGATGCCGCTGTTGAGTGGGTTGCTGGTGATGCCACTAGTTAGGTTGGCTTTGGGAGATTCGAACTCATTTGACAAGTCATTGGCCCAGTACATACGTCGTACAAGGAACTGGTCTTCCCAGCATTGGGAAGCTGGGGTCCGAACCTCGTTAGCACAGGCACCGACGATAAATGGAAATGGATCCAGAACTCTTAGGCAGTTATAACTCGACGGAACTGGCAATTGAAAGTAAAATCCCGGTCTCTCGGGTCGGGCTTGGTGTCTGTGTTCCGGGTATGCTTTGTTAGGTCGTAAGCTTGCGACGTGGTGATTAAGTATGGCATTACCCCCAGCGGTAGTCCCATTGGTTCAGCCGTGCACTCGGCCGGGCATGGCTGCTATGGACGTCTTGGCCCAATTCGCAAGCACGAGACAGCAAGGGGTGGGACAAACACCCGCAGCCGCAACAGTGGCGAAACCATCCAGGATGCCGTGTCCATAATCGTAATCATGGCTGGTCGTCAGTTGTGTCAGCATCACAGCGATTACATGCCGCTACAGCCTGGATCAAAAAGCTGGTGCCGCCAGGGAAAACAAGCGGCTTGCCCTGGGAGATGTGAGACCGACGGAGGATGAACCAATTAAGAGGAAGTCGAGCCGTCAGAGAAGGGTGCCATGAGCGGCCACTCATTGCGCCGCCATACCCTGCCTTCATGCAGCCCAGATAGTACATAGCAGGCGGCAGCAGGATAAGCTCCAGTTCAGCTCGCCCTCTGCCTCATGTACAGTATGTAGGTATTTCGCTTGGATTGGCGTGCTCAACCGATCTTCCGGTGCACGCCAACAAGATCCCAGATCCATCCAGATATGACTGACCAGTGATCTCCCCGGCTCGTCCACTGCAGTGATCACGCATTAAAGGCACCTCTATTGCATATTGCCTGTGACATACGTTTTTATTCAGTAACCGACTGTGCAGTACTGTGTATTCCTTCTGACGTTTGGTCATGTCGTGACGGAGCAAGTGACTTGACTCGCCCCGGTCCGAGAACGCCGCGGCCCAGGCTCCGTCAATGTCCTTGAATTTTCAGATCCCCGGTATAATATCAACCTAGTGGTCGGCAAACTGTCAGAAACCGGGATATACCTAGGCATCAGGTGTTGTCCAGACGAAAGGCGAGATACCTAATTGCCGAAGTCGTTCTTCTGGGCCAGTCGTTGTACATGATGACCTGCCGCCGTTTTTGATGCCTACCTGCCACATCAGAGCGACAGGGTGAGAAGCTCCATTTGCTGATCATATCCATGGTAGCGCAATTATGTTGCTATACTCGGTGGGCAGGAGGTTACTGCACATCGTTGGTTTCACCCAGACACCAGTCATAAGACTCGGGAGGTGCGCGGCGTGTATTTCTAAACGCCTAATCGAAATAGGGGATGTGGCCATCGTCCTGTTTGGGGAGCACTTGAACTCGAAGGAATGACCTACCGCCATACGTTTGTATGTATGTAGCAGGATTACGGAGTACGGCGTAGGATCCAAAGCCAGTGTAATCCTGGTCATGCCATGAGGTTTGGTGCTATTTGGAGCCCAATACATGTACCCCTCCGCTGCCTCTACAGGGAACGCTATCAACACTAGCCACATGCGTGGATTCGATCAATCAAGGGTGAGATGGATTTTTCAAGGGAGGTGCCTCACGCTTTGCATCATTTTTAACGGTCCGAGGACAGAGATAGATATTGGTTCAGAAAGAGTAACTCTATCAATAGGGCGTGCAAACGGGACATACATTTACAAACCTCTCCGTTCAAGGCTTGCGTGCTCTCCCGGGCTTTGAGGCGCTCTCGGTGGGTGCCGCCACGGGATACAACATTAGGAACTCATAGCAGGACGACTTTCTATTTTCTAGATTCCAGTATCATCTCCGAAGCAGAGTAACAGTGTGGCGCTCTCAGCCGGGCTTCCAGGGGCTCTGGCTGGAAGGCGGGGAAGAAGGATGGATGCCCTCGACTATTAGGTCCTTGCTTTCCCCACTTGTATGCAAGCACTCACTCAAACATCCACACAAACCTTTCAACTATCGTTCTAGTCGGCAGCTGTCGGGTACTTCCACGATTTATGCTTTCGTCAAGAAAAGCACTCATAACAGCTTTGCTCCTTAGTCGATCGTCGGGACATAGCGTAATTCGGCCCTCGCAGTCGCAGGTCTCACTACATACCGGATAGGATGACATGCTCCTTCCGGCACGACACCATCTTAGGCTTAAGTACTACTGGTGCAATCTTTTTTTTCTTCTGCCCATGTAGACCTTGTTGCACAGCCGGGATTGTCATCAAGGCTTTACTCTATGACCCCCCTCTGAACACAAAAATATCACCCTCCATTGCCGATTGCAGTACAGAGCAGTGCATTCCATAATGCTACCTGCTTTTCCGGAAACTATACATGGCGTATATGCGTCGGATTTTCGGCGGAGCCCGATTGAGGGTTCCACGCTCTACATAGCACGTCGCAAGACGCTGGCTGCCCCTCGTGTATCATGCCTTCAGCGAACAGACAGACCCACTCTACTCAACAGACGTCACCAGATAGACCAGATTTTTGTTCCGCTCAACAGATGTGTATGACTTGCTAATGACCCGAGTCCAATAAAACCATGCAGCATGGTACTGACGCCTTTAGCTATTTGACGGCATGGCTGTCGCCAAAAGATTGCGCTACACCTCTTCCCTGCCCTGACTACTGGCATCTAGGTAGGTACATTTCGATTGGTCTACACTCCGCACGTATGGACAGTATCAATACACCTCGGCTTCCCGTCATGAGGTAGTGAGCGTGGCACAGCATCAAGTACAAGTTGGTCTGAGTCGTGTCGGCATCAAAAAAAAAAAAAAAAAAAAAAAAAAGAAAACCCTCCCCCGATTTTTATTTGTTTCTCGTTCCCACAGTTGCATAGACTTTACAACTGGGGGATTTTCTTGATCGCCTATCCAACCATGTCTCCAGCGGTTCTGAAGCCGAGCAGCCAATGCCTAGTGCTTCCGAGACTGCAACTTTTTAATGGAGCTATTTCACGGTCTATTCAGCTGTGCTTGGCCGCCGCGACTTCATAGGTAGTTAGGCTTTTCTGGCATTCCTAGTTACATTCCGTTTTGAGGTGAAAGTGCGGCTTTAATTCCACTAGTGAAATGCCGCAAGATGGTTACATCTATACAGGCACAAATCTATAGCAAGCTACCCAGTCAGGTTAAACGTGCAATATGTCTTAAATAGGGCCGTGTTTGCGGCAGCCGACATGTGTATTTGTTGAGGCATGCCAGCTAAATCGGTGTCAATAATCACCGTATATACACCGTTCCGGCGATATGGCATTCATTATATGGTTGCGGTATGTGTGCTACCGCATTTGACATGGTAACAATTCCGCCATGACCATATCGGTATTACCACGGTTCGAAGGCATTCGCCTATGGCGATCAACCTGAACCTGCTACCAGGGCGACCTGGTTTCAAAGGATATTTCGGTCAGCTTCTCATACTAATGGCTAGAGATTGATTGTACATGAAGGGTCTGTCCAGCCAACGCTCACGAGGGCCAAATGATGCCTTAACTTCGTAGACGCAATCTCTTCTTCCTGCCTATCCTAAAGCTCGTCCCCGTGCACCAATCCTAGGTCCCGTCATGTTTGAGTGGCGCGTTACGCTTCGTCTATCTGGACAAGTTACCCGACATGTTGAACCCCCTTGCACTGTAAGGATTCTGGACAATAAATAATACATCATACAAGCATCAATGATATACTACTCGACGGAGCTTAGGTTCGAGTCGAGTCGCAGCTGCAAATCGCAAAACCTTGCTCTTATCATTAGCGACACGCCCCCTGGTTGTGCTAGTCCTGCTGCGGTCTATCCTACCCTATCTTGGGCGGCAGCTCAGTTTCGTACCGTTGCTAGAGTTGCACTGTGGTCCTCGGCCCACCGTGCCCAGACCTTCGCCCACCCCAGCGAACACGGTCAACATGAGGGATCGGACCCACCAAATCTCCGCCCTCCACGCACAGTTTCGTATGCGAGAATGCACGCGCGCTCTCAGCTTGCCCAGATGTCCATCCCTCTTTGCCATGGGTGGGCCCGGCCGATTGCCTCGACCAATACATGATCAAGTCATCCTGCGAGCCTGTTCTTTCGCCATCACTTGCTAATCTTCTTCCCAGCGCTGGAAGAGGGAAACGAAACGAACACGAGAGTCGCCTAGTCAGGCTGGCCCTTTCGATCGACAACCCCCCAACTAACAATATGTCAAGGCACATAGGTCGGGCGCTATCTCTTTGGCTAATGGCCATCCGTTGGTTCCGGCTACATCAGCCTGCCCTTCCTACGTATACCCGACGTATGATGCACTGCCAGGCAATCAATTAGTCCCTCTAGGTGTCACGGCGGCAATCATGATGCGAGCGCGGGCTTGCCCTTGCTGGAAGTGGCAGATCCTTCGAGGAAGCAAAGACAGTTTTGATGTCTGATGACGCGCGCCCGAGTACGACTGACAACGCCAGCATTGCTCAGCCTGGCAGCGACTCCTCTCAGCCAGCTCGCGTTCATTCGAACGCTCCAGGTCGGAAACATGGCTAAGCAGGCTCTAACGACGGCTCCACGACTCGTCTACAAATTCACTCCAGCTATGTATGTGTAGTATCTCTACGCTACTACTTGAGCCTGCCTAATCCGAGACACTTATGGCACTCGGCCTGCACCTCAATGTCTCGCCATTTGCCCTATTGAGACTCTGATAAACACTCATGCCACCGCCCCTTCTGTAGAGACAACCTTTGAGTCATGACGAACCCCGATCCTGGTATCCCGAAGATGGATGGCACTTACACCACATGCCGCCAAGGTCTGCAATGAAGTCCTCAATGCTCCGACTCCATGGCTTGCAAACTATGTCCACACAATGCGTAGAATCAGGTCTTTTACGAGGCGAGGCTCCCGTCATGACAAGCGCCGTGTGATCTGCTATCGTCGGCAAGCGGTATTAAGATGCCAGCCATCAGACGGTGCTATGGACGGCCATTTATTAAAACCCACGGATTTCATGGTGTCTTGCTGCGCGTACCTCGTGCCACTGCCGAGCCGCACTTATATACGGCTGGCCAGCACAGGATAACGTCGTCTTCACTGCCACATGTAAATTTTGAGTTGCTATGTTAGACGGAATTAGGCCCGCACGACTGTGTATGTACCTAGGTATGGATCTGTTGCAACACCCCACCGCGGTGCATCGTCGGCCAAGGTGGGAAATGGATACAGGCGAGCACGCGGGCATGCACGCACAAAACCACGATGCAATATGTGACTCACTGCTCGTTATCCCTCATCCTCCCCATATGTCCGTTGGACTTGACAGCCGATAAGTCGGCAATTCTTTCAACAATCCAAGGCAAAGCACCTTGGCGCAGCGGAAGCGTAAGTCAAACTTAAGAAACAAAAAAACGCATCTCGTAGCATGAATACTAACATTCAATAGGCGCCGGGCTCATAACCCGGAGGGTAATTCTCACCACATCCCACGTTCAACCTTGAATATAGTAACTAACAAATCTTCAGTCCTCGGATCGAAACCGAGAGGTGCTAGGATTTCTTTTTTCTTTTTTTTTTCCGACTTTACAACAGAAATTAATTTTAACTTTTGGGGGAGGGGGGCCCTTTTCTTTTGTCCTCCTTTCTTTTCGTCTTGCTCCTTGGACCACATTATTCTCTAATACCCCAATCCCACTTTCATCATCGTTCCTCCTCGTTGCATCCGATGTGTTCACCTGTTCACAACACAACAACACAATATTGTTCCATCTCTATCTCCATATTGAACGCCTTACTGCCTCTTGCACCAACCCAAGTCGTTGACATATGCCCCTCAGACTGAGCCAGGTTACCAGCCCATGGTTGACTTGAACGTTCCACAAGACCCTGACCATGGTTGCAGTCTCCGAATACATTGCATGCACTGGCACTAGCTAGGGTTCTATGAGTTTCTGTCTTTTACTAGCCCCGTGCTCGCCTTGAAGCGGAGGCTGGGCCCGGCAAAGATCGTGCTCGGGATTGCGTGCTTGTAGAGGCGCGAAAGGATGAAGCCAACCAGGGTTGCGAGCGTCGCCATGAGTCCATATCTTATCTCGAGCCACAAATTTCGTAGAATCTCGAAGTATCTAGTAGTCATGTCTACCGTCTGGTTGTCATTGTTAAGGCTTCAGATACACCTGACCCTCCAACTTTGGGCCGAGGTGACATGCTGTGGAGCTACTACCCATGGTTTGCTATTATGCCGTATCAAGAGAGCATGACCGATTCTAGGCGCATGGATGCCTCGTTGCTTTACGGGGCACATCGTGGCTGGACTCACATGAATGCAATAATAGGTGCGAGTATCATGTGCCGCAAGGACTGAGCCAAAAACACTATGCCCGGCCTCGCTCTCGGCTGGAATAGCATTGGCAAGATTGAATCTACCTGTCGGTACGGCCTTTGCGATTTGATAGCCTGGTCCGTCCCATCAACTCAGTAGCATAAGTGCCAAGAAAGATTTTGTTTTTCCCTTCCTGGTAGTATCGCTTGTTTCTTCTGCTCTGCGCCTGTCCAGACCCGTGATTCGGTCAGCCTCTTCTGGAGTCACGTGCTGAATGCGTGCATCTTTGTGTTGTCGCTCCTCTTCCATCATGTCTCACGATTTCTGTTTCAGTGACTTGCTGTTCTCTGGGCTGCCGCGCGTCAGTGTGTGTATTTGGTTCTCTTTCTGTGGACTCGAGATCGGCCTCGGTGGACCGATGGACAGTGTATCATAGGATGGTGGCTCAAGATCAGGAATTGGGGGCCTGCCCCATTGGATGGGCATCGAGGATCCTGCTGTCAACCAGCATCTTGCGACATACCCTTTGTTATTGGTAAAAATAATCCCCTGAGTAATCACTCATGATATAGACATGGAGCTCTCACAATTTGGACGTTATACGGATAGAAGAAGGGGAGCACGAAGTGATTCATTGCAAAGAGGTAGACTAAAATTTGAGTTAACGAAAGGCTCGTTATCTATGCCAAGATTGGTCTGCAGTGGCCGTGAATTCCACATGACAGCACCACCGTTCCTCATAGTAGTGCGTGCCGCCAAATGCAATAAGGAATGTGGCGTCAGGTCATGGCAGACCACATAGTGAGCTGACAATAACTTTCTGCTCCCCCACGTAACAAGAATTACGCCGTGCCACTAATGCGGTTGAACATAGACTGCAAGGGCACTCTTCGTTACCATAAGCCGAGAAACCAGATGTATCAAGGACTAGAAGACGTATCGTAGTATTAATATATACCTAATTGTTTGAACAATTATTTGAGCGTGTGATCAAGCACACACAGTATTGAATCTATACCTTTGTGAAAGGATCATCAAAATACAGACGGGATCGCCAGATGGCTCACCCTCGACCTGGCTAAGTCTGTTGCCCATGAATTGGAATATGTTCCCCGTCCAATAAGCTATCCTATAATCCTCCCATCGCACATTTTTAAGCAATTCGGACCAGTGTAATCGTGAGCCTGGGTATACGGCAGTCACAGGTCCATGCATTTTACCATTCTTGAACCAAGAGCGACAACCTAGAGAACGATTAGATGTGTTTAGCAGTACCAGGAGGTGCAGATGTTACGAGAAGAAAAGGCGAGGCGCTTCACTATAAGCGATCCCCCCAGGCATGTTCAGCGAGTTTTCAATGGTTGAAGCTCGTGGCTTTAAAGCAGAATTGACCAACTAGGAAGTGATTACTCTAGAAGAGGCCCAAAGGGAATGGAACGATGCCGAAAATTGCTTACTGAGTTCATGGGTGTGATTGTAGAAGTCTTTTACTGCCTGTGACTTGGATTCGAAAGCCTTGATGTTATCCGTTTGGGCTTTCATAACCGTTTGGAAGATATACACCTAATGCCCCCCACTCGAGTACCGGCCAGGCGGGATCGTCATTCCCTCTTGTGACAGCAACACCTTTAGCGTAGACTAATTGGCCTGATACAACAGCCGTAACTATGGTACCGATGATAGTCTTGGTACCGTAGGATACACTTGAGACTATCAGGGTGATCTGAGAGGAGAAGACCGTATAGCACGCGTAGATCTCATCCAGTGCACTAGAACCCCGAACGCCAACACGTGAGTATGAACTTTCAGTATCCAGGGGCACATTAGCCGCGTTTGACCTGTACCAACGGAGCGTCACAATGGAATATTTACTGACCTGGGGTACCCTAAACCTTATGAACATGGGAAGTTGCATGATATGACATAAAAGCTGTTGGCTCTTTGTAATGATATAATGGAGGATTCTATGCACTGTCTTAGCCTTGTCTTCATTAGTAAGCCCGTAGCAGACACCCTGGCCCAAACGGTACAGTAAGAGAGTTGATTGACAACAGCCAGTGCGACTCTTAGGACACCACGACAATGAACACTAAAGATCATGGGAAACTTTCGCTGGTAGACATTACGCCGTCTTCTACCCGACAGCCTCTGTGTAATGAAAGTTCTTCCCCCTATGCGTAATTTATATGAAGGATACCTCTCCATTACGAGCTTTAAATGTTTTTCACTATTATAGGAAGTTAGGAAAGTCTTACTTCCTCATTAAATATCATTGCCTGTCATTCATGGCGCAGCATTAGCTCATTTCATGCCGAAGGTTAACGCCCGGAAGTTCTTCTGGATTAGTAATTGACGACAGCTCGTGGTGCGGGTTGCCACTATACGCATATTTCTGGGGATGCTTTTCTGTATCCCACGTCCCTTTAAGTCGTTGTTCCGATGGCGACGTCGACGGACTGCGTTTCCGGAAGAATAACGCTGCAGCAATGCATATCATGCCAACACCCAAGCTAGCCCCGATCACTACGCCAGCAATCATGCCGCCATTGAGGCCCGTGGTCTCTGAACCATTCTGGGTTGGGGAGCTGGTTGCTGATGCGAGTGTTGTGTCTGCTGTGGTAAGTCCCAATGTGCTTGGCGTGCCGCCGCTCGGGGAGGTGACCACTTGTGTAGTCGTTGAATTCGAAACATAGCTTATTCCGGGTCCAACTTGTTATCCCTGGATAGCGTACTCGCCTTTGTGATCGTTGCAGCAGTCATACTGAAACGCGCCGCAGCAGAATTTGCCGTCCATGCACGACGTGAGTATTGCCTATTTAGAAATCAGTTTGACATTTTGCCCCGAGTTATAAGGAGTATATTTCAACTTACACCTCCAACAGACGGCGAAATCGCGTCAGCATTGTGCCGACATCATGGACTTCAATTCGTTATGCCCCACGTCGGATCCGTACAGTATTGCCTTCTCACCGTCGGTTGTCCCCCATTCAGATTATAGCACAAGCCATCGGAATGGCAGAAGTCGCTTTCGGCGCAGCAGCTCGAAAACCCGTCGGTGCCTGCTGGACATGCGTAGAGGAGAGATCCCTCGCTGACTGACGAGTACTCAACCGCCGTCCCATTTGGGGCGTAGCACTGTGTTGCTGTAACAAAAGCCACGCCGAGCAGATTCGTGAAGGTAGAGAGGAGGAACTGCCTACGGCTCGATTGTATCGACGTTATTATATGGAGCATGGCACAGTCAAAGAGCCCAGCTCGAGGTCAATTGCTTCATTCTCGGAGCGTAGAGAAAAAATGTTAGTGGGGAGATGTTCAACTGTGAGAAAGGCCACGGGCGCCTGTAGTATTGCCAAGCACATAATATCATGCAGGTGAGTTGTCTCCCATGTTTTGTTACGCGCGCGGATATTCTCACGGGTCAAGTGGGGTCTTTGGCGACATTTATAGTGAATGATTGGTTGTTGACTTGTCAGTAGTCGGTGTGTTGCGCCACGATCAGAGTCGGGTTGTCACTGTCGTCCGGTATAGTATGCTGCACACGACCGAAGAGGCCATAATCCGAGTTATTGCTGGAGATACACCTCGGCCCACACCATCCGGCTGCCGTCCATGGTCATCCGCGCTCCCTATAACATACAAGAGTGGCACATTACAAATATTTGTGCCCTTGTATGCAAGTCTTCATCTTTGGAAAGAACTTCCCGCTCGCCTCCTCCGATAGCAGGCTGCTGAAGTGTATTTGACTGCGTAGAGCGTACCTTGATCGCCGTCCAAGGGCGCGATTGGAAAACGCACACCAAGTCAGTCACCTTTCTGTCATCACTTTGCAGGTATGTTTTAGTGGGTTTGCGCCGTTGAGCAGGGCCCCTCGAATGTTCTCTAACACGATTTTTTTACAAGAAAGACAACATCCCGTATGACCGAGAAGTTATCCCATACACTGACGAAGGTCTCCTAATCATTGATAGCTCCCCAGCCATTTCCCGGATCTCCAGCCGGGCCCGTTTCTTCCAACCTGTCTCCACCCTTTCGTTGACAAGCTAGGGTGCCAAGGACAATGAAACGGACAGAAATATTAATGTCTGGTTTGATCTGAGAATTTCGGCGCACATCCGACTTCCGCACTACTACTTCTGCCGCACACTTCTTGAAGGGCGCTCGTATCCACTACGCGCCCTTCTGCTCACCGTGTTGGGGAATGCAATGGCAATAATTGTGGGGACGGACCGCCTTTCTCGCGCGACCCCCGGCCATACCGAGTGACGATGTTTTGGGTGAGAATGGCTTCATATACGGCACTGGAGTTTCGCCAGGTGCCAGACGGCATTGTTTCTTCCATCTCATTTCAGCCACGGATTCCCAGCAATGACCACCAGAAAGCCAGCCAGCAAGGATGAACATGTGCTCATTGTCGGCGCAGGGGTTTTTGGATTATCCACCGCCCTGGAATTGAAGAAGCGCGGCTATCATCGTGTCACTGTCTTGGACCGCTATCTTCCACCAGTCTTGGACGGGAGCAGTGTGGATATTTCAAGAGTGATTCGCACCGATTATGCGGATCCTTTTTATGGGAAGATGGCTAGAGAGGCGTACGAGGGCTGGGTTGGCGAGTATAGGAACTACTATCATCACTCAGGTTTTGTAGTGTTAGCGAATCAACAGGGAAATTCCTACATTGAGAAGAGTAAAGAGGTCAGTGAAGCTGTTGGGTCGAAACTAGAAGAGTTTGAAGATGGTAACGAAGTCCATCGCATCTATCCGAATATACCGGCCAATTTAGGGGGTCTCAAAGCTTACCACAATCCTCAAGGTGGTTGGGCCGACGCAGCAACCAGTATTCAACATATGAGTTTCGAATGCACTCGACGTGGGGTGGCTTTTGTGACCGGTTCCCGAGGCACGGTCTTATCGCTGAAGTATACCGGAAAGCGAGTGGTTGGTGTCAACGTCGCTGAAGGCGAGCCGATCCTAGCAGCTCAGATTATACTCGCCACTGGTGCTTGGTCAAACACACTGATTCCCATCACGGACGCCATGTCTGCGTCTGGGCAACCGGTAGGATTTATCCAGCTGACTAGGAAAGAAGCAGAAGAACTGAAAGATATTCCGGTCATTATCAATCTCAGCACCGGCGTATTCTGCTTCCCTCCTACGCCGCAAAGTAACGTTCTCAAGATTGCACGGCATGGATACGGCTGGGCGACGCAGATGGAGGGTGGAAAAGATGAATCAGGAACGTCGCAAACGAAAATGGTTTCTGCCCCTAAGCGTGACGGAAATAACGTGGACGCATCCTACCTTCCGGATGATGCCGAGGAGGCTTTGAGAGAGGGCTTGAGACAGCTGCTACCGCAATTTACGAATCATTCATGGATGAACCGCCGACTATGCTGGTACTCAGATACCCCACAAGGGGATTTCATTATTGATTACCATCCCAAGATTGAAGGGCTGTTCTTAGCTACCGGCGGAGCAGGACAGTATGTTGCACTGATTTGTGTCTTTTTGTTTTGATACCTGCTAACAATATCTATTAGTGCTTTCAAGTTCCTCCCAGTCTTGGGTCATTACATCGTGGAGTGCTATGAGAGTACTGCCTCTCTAGAAGTCAGAAACAAGTGGAGGCTCACGGTAGGAGAAGGCTTGGATGGCATTACAATGGCAGGAGATGGAAGTCGCGGTGGGCCCCCTCTGAGAGTCTTGGATCGTATAGAGCAGGCCAAAATATAATATAGTGGGTTAGACCCGGATTATATTACTCTTCATCAACCGCATTTATTTATTATGATGGATATCAATCGTGAAAGGCAGTTGTAAATGTTCTGCATTTCGGTAACTCTTGACTGAACATCAAATTTTTACACCAATTGACATTAGATTGCCAAAGCCTCGTAAGGGGTCCGTCCTTGCCATAAACTGGGTCAAAATTGGGTAGTTCCACATTATGAATGGTGTCCACGAACGTCTCGATCGGCTTTTCCCCAACTTCGTTACTCCAACGTGGACAATCCTACCAGACTAGCATATGCCATAGATATGAAAACAGATAGTAAATTTAGGTTTGGGTAGACACCAATATGCCGATAGTCTGGAGAATTGTCCCATCGACGAATGTGCCGTGCCAGCAGGAAGTACGACGACATCACCTGCCTCGACAGGTACTCTCAAGCTGGTGTTCCCATCAAGGTTAATACTTCTAAGCAGCAGAATCGAAGATCCCTGAATATGCCTTGAAATCGATCAGTCGTGCCTGTCGTTCGCGCGATGCTGACATTGTGCCGTAGCATTCGTGGCTGTTGTGGTGGAAATGTCGGATCGCTGTGTGACCCCACGCCCCCCGAGAACCACCAATGAATCAGTCGTATTATATGTGGTCCGAGAGTTCAGAGCATGCATTCGAGAAATCGAATCGAGTCAATCGGGTCCTTACCATCAGTTTTTATTAGTATTCTACACTCTATAAAGAAAACTCGTCGATTGAACGCATTTGAGCCCGATACCAGAGCCCTCGGTTTCCCAGAAACAGGCAACTAGTGAATAGGTCAATTTAGCCATTACTGTGACCGGTTTTGGTATAACGCCGCCAAACACTAATCCTGGTTGTTGTTTTAGAGTCTTCACTGGACCACGGCGTCGGATGTCTCTGGGTGGTGAAGGAGCATCTTTTTGCTTGAATTTCTGGACTTCCGTCACCAAATAAGATAATCGTGTTATGCTCGTGTAATTACCAGTATTTAATACTTGTGATTGGGTCCATGAAGGATATGATTCCACTCTACGCTTTCGACCCAGCCGGAATTGTATGTCTCCGTTAGACATGGATTTGCAGCCTGTGGAAAGAAGTGCGCACTCAAAAGGTCATTAGCCCGGTGTAGAATATCTGCAAACAGGTGTTTGCGTGAGTCGATAAGGTCCAAGCCACAGGCAATGACCTCGTCATGGGTAACTCGCAAGCTGTTTTACATGTCAAAAACACACCCCTCACAATGGGCCATTAAGGACTCACTCCTCATCCGAGAGACTGGTCGGCAGTAGCAGAAGTATTCCACAGCCAAATCGCTGGATCATCTGCGCCCATTTCTTGCCAATCTTCCTCCACATCTGTATCTTTGCGATTTTTCTCTTCGCATCATCGCCGTTATCAAAGGGGCGAGCCAAGCACATTTCACCCCGATGCTCAGCCCGAGAAAAGATCAACTCGGCAAAGCGATGTTGCACGACTGACTTGGTACCACCTTTGGGCAGCATCGAGTTACACTGCACCCCCTGGTCGTCGCACCACGAAAGAAATAGCTCTGGGTTGTTTTGGGCCAGTGTGTACGCGTGATAAAAGTGTGCAAGTGCGATTCTCTTCCGAATTCTTGAGTTTTGCTCTCCGAAAATGCTACTCTCGATAGCCAAGCCCAGGTTCGTAATCAAGCGCAGGAAGTCTGACATGTCGGTGATCTGCGACATATTTGAAAACCGATGGGCATTTGGAAGCGTATTCTCGGATTCTGGTGTTTTCATCTGCGCGGCATACTCTGCGACTTGGATTCTAGCTTCATGGTTACCAATCAGCAGCAACTTTGTAGTTAGCTTTGCATCGCCTCTGGGCCTATCAGAGGAACGGCCTGCGCGGCTACCGGATTTATCGTGGCGGCCGTCACTTCTAGCTTGAGTCTCCTGCATAATGATAAGCGCACTGGCGTAGGATGGCTCTATAAACGTAGTTTACATGCACACTTTCCTGCTGTGGAACTGGACTCACCTTTGGTGTATGAGGTATCGATGCGTTTGTAGACTTGGGGCGTGTAGGTTGCGAGACACGCCGTTTCTTCTTACCGCCGTCGCGCTTCGGGTCCAAGCCGGGTGCCCACGTAGATGGGATCACGCATGACCCTGAATTCAACGTGATCGCGCTCTCCAAAACCTTGAGTTTGTCGACAACCTTGCGGTTTTGCTCTTTTATCTGACCTAGTCGTGATGGCGTGCGGCCAGATAATTTTGCTGCCACCTGGTCTATACAGTTGTGCAATTCTGTGTATAGTCGCTCGATGTCGTCTGAACAACGATCATAGCTAGGACTTATTGTAGGCAGCTCGGGAAACGCTGACATGGACCAATGGTCAAGGCCTTGGTGGATATTTCCATCGTAGTAGCTCGCCGGCTGAAATCCAAGGGCATTA
This sequence comes from Seiridium unicorne, assembly GCA_039778275.1. Taxonomy (NCBI): domain Eukaryota; kingdom Fungi; phylum Ascomycota; class Sordariomycetes; order Amphisphaeriales; family Sporocadaceae; genus Seiridium; species Seiridium unicorne. Next base: position 2,566 of record JARVKF010000003.1, on the reverse strand, counting down.
TCGTCCTCAATACTTGTCATGTTTATAAGTAGTGAGGAGGTGTTCATAGAGTCTCTTGGTTCAACTTCAAGTGAAACAAGCTAGCTTTTCGAACTGGGGCGTGGGGTAACATACTGGTTCTCCTGCTGGTGTGGCAGAGTCTGACACTGTTGTTACACAAAACTATGACGCGACGGCTTACATGCAGGGCAAGGAACATGCGAATCTGCACCTCGAATTTGATGCATACTCATATATGTATGCATGCCGTCCTAGGGTCCAACCCGTCTCAATATATTGATACATGTTGTTACGTGTAGTGAAACTCCACTCACGTTGAATCAAAGTTTAATACGGGATAAGAAAACCATCGTATGATATTGCATTATATGTGTATATAAACTTGTTTTTTATTCTAATGTGTACATTTCTGCGAACACTTTCTCCTTACGTCCATTCTACCTCCTTTCTTTCTTCTCCGTTCCCCGCTATGGCTTCTGCACCTAGCAATTCAAAGAACTTTTGGCGTTTGGATGAATACGATAAGCTCTATTGGGAGAATTACCTCGCGGCACGGCCTGATTACACTCCCAGCAACTTCTATGATACGCTGTATGCATACCACGACTCACACTCAGCGTGCTATGACGTGGCCCATGACATAGGAGCAGGACCAGGTCAGGTTGCCAATGTCATCGCCGCCCGTTTCAATCATGTAATAGCCTCAGATGCCAATGAGACGCATTTGGCCGCCGCGAGGCATCACAATAGCGCCAGATCGAATATAGAATTCATGCTCTGTCCCGGCGAGGAAGTGGCAGCCAGCGTCCCACGAGCATCCTGTGACGCTATCTTCTGCGCGGAAGCGATTCCCCTCATGGATAAGGAGAAGGCCATCACTGGGTTTGCCAAGATGCTGAAACCGAACGGTACATTGGCAGTCTGGTTCTACGGACGGCCGTTGTTCACAGACGGCAACAGGGAGGCGTGTCAGGCCATCTACGCCAAAGTCTTCAACACGAAGGCTGCAAAGATGCTCCAGGGCAACAGCCCCGAGTTCAGGGCGGGCTGGAAGCATGGGATTGACACGATAGCCAGCTGGCTCGATAACGTCGAATTTCCAGCTGAGACGTGGAAGGATGTGGAGCGCCGGAAGTGGAACACCCACGCTAAGATAGAATTCAACGATCAGGAGGCGATGCTCGGCCTTCCTATCGAGGTAGCGTCGAACATAGACCATAAACGGGAGAGAATTATGGAGATCCGAGACGAGAAGTTCTGGGCCAGGAGTTGGAACGTGGGTGAGGTGTGCAACTTCATTGAGGCATTGTTGCCCACCAACCACGCTGAGTTGGACCAGGATCCGGAGATACAAGGACTGTTCAAAGAGCTAAGCGAGGCAATGGGCGGGGAGGAAGCCAGGCGTGCTATCAGCTGGCCTGCCGTGGTTTTGCTTGCGACTAAGAAATAAGCAGTTTGATAGGCCGGGGGCCAGCGAGAATGTCCACTCTGGGCCATGATTTCGAAATGTCACTCGGCTGTATAGATTAGGTATAGCCCCAGGCAATCTTTCAACATGATGCCGACCTTTTGATTTCATAACTCACTTTAGTCAGCCCATAAAATAACTGATATCGGACGATAAGAAAGGAACCTCGGACATCTGCAGATGGACCACAACATAATATCGAAATCGAAAAAGAACACTCAAAGAAACCGCGCCAAAATCTCATAATGTATGCATTGTCGTCGCACAGACCATAGATTCAGACTCGGCTTGGACTAAAGTTTCCCGAAAACCGATATATTTGTAGAAGCGTCTTGAAACAAATGACCGGTTATTTCACGGGTCAATAAGAGAGTTCTTTCGACCGGTACACTCGCCATCATGTAAAGGATCTCCGCCAAGATTCCGGAATCCTTTCCGCCTAGGCCGGTTCTTTAGCATTTGAAGTGTCATCCAAGATCGCCCAGATGTAGACAGCCCTTGACCTTTCGGTCCTTAGTGGTGGTCCGACCTATCCAATAAGGTCTACAAGACGCTTATCACGAATGCACCGAAAAGTCTATATGACCCGAAAATTAATGGAACAAGGATCCCAGTAATATTTACAACGCGAAACAGGTGTCGTATGCGCTACACCCAGTATTAGGTTGAGGTGCGGCCCGTTACCGTAAGCCCGAAGACTACGTTTGTATACATTTAGCTTATGCTCTACCTGAACGCTTATCTTAGCTCATCGTGCTCAATTGAATCAATTAATCACCCTTAAATATGAACGTGGCCCTTTGGTGTGATGGCTCAGAATGTGACAACTTTCATCCAAAGGGCTTAACAAAAGGCAAAACAGCAAGAAAGTGCGAGGTGGCACAGCATTGCCTTACGTGGACAGGCTGGGGGGCACACACTGGCAGACTGGGATCTCCTGTTGTGGGTGCCTCAACACAGACCCCGCAAGCTGACAGATATAGAAACGTCCCGATGGAGGAAGTAGCCCTCTGTAGCTTCAGGTGGGGGGGGGGGGGGGGGGGGGGGGGGGGGGGGGGGGGGGGGGGGGGGGGGGGGGGGGGGGGGGGGGGGGGGGGG
>JARVKF010000002.1:709975-792253 GCA_039778275.1 Seiridium unicorne | reverse complement strand
GTGGGGGTCTTAAAATAAATTTCTATCTGTTTTTTTATTTGGTTTTTGGTTTCCCACGCAACCCAATATTTTCAAAAAAAAAAAAAAAAAAAAAAAAAAAAAAATTAAAAAAAAAAAAAAAAAAAAATCAGCGTAAGAGGGATGAGGGGAGGGATTTTCTAAGCATCCTTGCCACTGCTGTTGCATGTCTATTCCTGGTGCGGCGATAAGCGATTAATCCTGAAGTCAGGAAACGACAAGTAGCCGTGTCACAAAGGCGGAGTTGCTGACGGGTTGGCACATCGCACATCGATAAACGGACCTATCAGCATTTAAACTCGGCGAACATGACTGGGAGGAGGGCACAATCATGCTAGATGAAAGAAACCTCGTATACTGCCGCGGAACAGGCTCTGATGATGCATTGATACAATTGACTGGCGTTGGGCCACCTGCCAAGTGAAGTCATTTAGGGGCGGCCCACCACGTTGACATCAGCCAGCTGCAGTCAGAGCTACTTCTAGCAGCCCACTGATCTTTATGCGTCAGTTCTCGTGGTAAACTGGTAGCACAAGGCCTTGGCAGAGCCACTGGTCATCACACCACCATAATCGCTAACCAAGCTTGTCTTTACCTTCGATCAACACCATCAGTTGAGGCAGGATTGGCTTTGGCCTTCTCGACCAACATCAAAACCATTGATCTGGACCGGTTTGCCCTCTTCACTGAGTTTGTGAAGCCGACGAAATCAGAACTTTCAGCCAGCAAGATCAGGTCTTGCGAAGCTCACCACCAACAATGAACCTCTGTTGGGGCTTGGGTTGGTCTTTACCTCCCAAGCTTGAACAACTTCCACGATCAACCGCTGCTACAGGTCAGGCTGGCCCTCACCTTGCAATCTGCTTGAGGCTGGTGTTTGCTTCCCAAGCTTCAGCAGCACCAGTCTCCAGTTCTAGCCAGGGTCATAGATCCGCTCAATGGATACTTGAATGATGAAGAGATTCGCTCGTACCGTAAAGTACAAGATAACAATACGATCAATATGACACCGGTGCCTCTGAGCTGCTACCTAACCCTTTGACAGACGCTATGTGTAAAGACGTCGTAACAAGCTCTCAACCTTATTCTTGGCGCCTGCAGAGTCGGTACCTAATAGCATGGAGGTGATGAATGAGCGCAGAGCCCGCAGTTGGAAGGCCACCAGCTCCCTTAGCACGGCACCGCGCTCGCCATGCGAGTCGACGCCGTATACGCCTACCGTTATGGTCATATCGATCTCACGAGATAGGGACGGCGACTGGAGTCCTTAAGGTAAACCGAAACCGTATTGGCACAAAGGGCCACAAGGCGGTCGATCAAAAGCACCAGCAGCATCCTCGTCTCGGTCCGGGATGAGCACTGCCGGCATTGTCGGATGGACTCACCATAGTGCAACGTCTCCTTGTGGAGTGCCAACGCCGAGTCGATTCCTCTTCCTGTTTTGCAATATTCCGTTCCCACCGACGCCGCCGTCGTCACCATCGTCATCGCCATCGTCCATGCTAATCACGCCTGTCTCTAGCTCGTTTATGATTAAGACGATACGCTGCATTCAATTACATGGCTTCGATTTCGTCCGTGGTGTCTGTGTCAGACCACACACTGGGGGCCCCACGTGAATGTTTGTCGAAACTTGTGCCTCTCCTTCCGGACCCGGTAGTGGCTGCTTCTCCGTCTGCTTCTCCGTCTACTTCTCCGTCTACTTCTCCGTCTGCTTCTGTGGCTGCTCGAGGGCAGCGCTAGTGCTACTCCTGAGGGTGGTTGCACTGTACCCGGTTCCAACATTCGATGATATTGCATGCACGCTATCCCAGAATACTGAATCAATGCCAGGTACACCATGACTTTGTGGTGGGCGCGGACTGGAACACTGATCCATCCGCCTCCGACCAGGACGAGTCCGGAGGAAATGCAGTGAACATATCCGAGTCGACTGAGAAGCTCTCCATGTCTTCTGATTTGGTTGCCTCCACGAATGCCGTGCCCGAGATGGTCATTGCTGCTGGTGTCGCGGCGGGCACCGGTCGAACGACTCCTCGCTACCTAGAGCCGGCGGATGGCATCAGTGGAGAGTGACGACATATCAAACGATTTATAGACAGACTGAATTTCTTTCTTGTATCATAATCCAAATTTGGCCTAACTATCTTATCGTAAGGATCGTTTTAAATCCCACAAGCGACGGTACCTTTCAGAGATATACCTCCGGCCGTCTTCATGAGGTCGGGCTTGACTGGGACGGGCTTCATCACTATGTGCATATGATATAGCAAACGAAGCAAGTATTTAAATTCATCTTATTATGCTTCGAAAATTTTCGGTTATCATAGTAAACTGTTTATTCGTTATGTTATATTTCTTCATCCGATCTTGCATGCATGTAGTGTATACGACAAGTTATGGATCCGGGGGCGGTGCAACCAAATGGCAGGTGCTTGGCGTGTCGTCCGAACTGCCACCCACACCACGGGGAAGCATCTAAAGCAGATGCGGTTCCGAAGGCGCTACTTGTTTGTGCTGTTGCGCGACGGAGTATATAGGAGGGCACTATCGGGATCCGGCAGGATGATGGAATGTGGCATCTTGGATGCGACGAGGCACAAGAACCGGCGGCGTGTCTCGTAATCCTAGCGCGGACTTCAAGGTTGCGAGGATTGCCTCATTATAGTGCTAGAAGCATGGCTTCTGAGGTCCGGTGATCCGGATCCAGAAGGGCAGATGGTCGGTGCGAGTAGACATTCGCGGACAGAGGACATCTTGCATCGTGTTAGTATGGGGCAAGACCGGTTACAAGAGGTCGTGTAGAATCGTGGCGCTAAAGGAAGTCGGGTGTGTCCCCACCTGACGCCCAGCTGCCAGCATCGCTGCTCAGGCCGAGTGCCAGCGGTTGCCTGATACCATCATCACCACAACCGCGGCGCTCAGAGTAACCTGCCAGGATCGTCTTCTCCACCTGGAGCGCGGCGGGCGACATGGACGACGACGACTTTGGTGCCGATTCGGAATTTCTGAATGCCTTGGCATCGTCCGGCAGCAAAGGAGTCTCGGGTCCAAGCAGACAGCCAGCGGCGAGTCGCGTTCAGCAACCCACGCCCCAGAAAATACAACAGCCCACGCCTCAAAGGTTAGACAGGGCGCCGCCCGCAAACAGTTCAGGCCCAAAGGTCGTGCAACCTACACCCCAAGCTCTCCCTCAGCGCTCGGTAGGCTCATCAATTCTGGTTTCGCCTCGACAGAAGGGCAATCCCGTGCTGGCAGCTTTACGCTCTGTAGCATGGGAGTACAGCGATATCCCAGCTGACTATGGGCTGGGGCTCACAACATGCGCCTTGTTCCTGAGCCTCAAATATCATCGTCTGCATCCTGAATACATCTACACACGTATCAGGAACCTTCAGGGACGGTACAATCTCAGAATTGTCCTGACCATGGTCGACATTCCCAATCACGAAGACTCGCTACGGGAACTGTCCAAGACCTCCTTAGTCAACAATGTCACCGTAATTCTGTGTTGGTCAGCCGCCGAGGCCGCACGATACCTGGAGCTCTACAAGTCTTATGAGCACGCGAACTTCACAGGGATCAAGGGACAGCAGGCCACGAGCTACTCGGAGAAACTCGTCGAGTTCGTCACAGTTCCCAGGGGCATCAACAAGGCAGATGCTGTTTCTCTCGTGAGTGCGTTTGGAAGTATCCGAAACGCTGTCAATGCCGACCCTGAGCAGGTTGCCGTCATTGGCGGCTGGGGAGAGAAAAAGGTGAAGAGATGGTGCAGCGTGGTCGAAGAACCTTTCAGAATTCAACATGCCGCCAAAAGGCGCCTGATCACGAGCGAGAGTAGCAATGCCATTGACCAGGCCTTGCCTATAAGTAAGGTGCCACTGAGAGATATGCCAAGTCTCTCCGCTTCCGCATCGCGGAATAGTGCAACGCCCCAACCTCAGCTGGCAGAAAAGTCTCAAAACAAACCAAGTCAGTACCAAATATGGGATGGCGATGACGAAGATGAAGATGCTATGATTGCGGCAGCTATCGAGGAGTCGAAGAAGACTGCTGCACTCGAGGGAGCGTCAAGTTCTCGGCAGGAAGATGACCTCAGTGAGGGAATCGCTGCTGCATTAGCGAAGCTCAGGGACAAGGGCTAGTTCTCAGTTATGGACGATTTCGCTGCAAGTGATAAGTGTATAATTGAATGGATGCTTGCGTGCATGCATGAGACCGAATACGACATCAGTCTGCCCGGCTTCGCAATAAGATCAGATCGAGGCTGGCAATGAATGAGGTATTTCGTTCCGGCACAGCCTAATTTCAAGCACCGCGATGTTTGCTCGCTTCCAGATTGTGTCCTATGTGTGGTCTTATGCGACCCTAAGGCACCTCAGTGTCGCATTCTGATTCCCCTCCCTGGCCATGCCCGCATCGCCATAATTAAACAATCAGTCGGCCTTGGCAACGGCAGGTCAGGCGATTGGCCTGTGTTACGTTATATTTTGAGCCACGCGACTGCAGGAACTGACGGTCCAGTATGCGGCGGAAGCCTGCAGTCCTGGTTTTGACAATTAAACCCCGACCTGAGGCATGGTGACTTCCATGAATCCATCTCGCATTCTACTCGAGATATACGGCGACTGATAACTGTGCAGCTCAGGCCTGAGTATTCCAGCGCTGCATAGCGTCGGGAGACGTTACACTGCAGAACAATTTGCGTGCTATGGGCACATTGCAAGGACAAGGTGACTGATAGACTCAGGAGTCGGCGAATGACAGGGCGTGTTCCCTTTCTATGATGTGCAGAGCAATTTTGCAAATGCGTCTACGCAAACAGGGTAGAGAAGTCATTTTTCTCCATCAGTCGAGTTGGTCGCAGCCAAATGGTGGTTGGATCTTGAAGGGTATGGCCACTCTCACCAAACCACCTTTACGACGCATCTCACTCGGTCTCATGATAGCAACTCGTCCTCTCATCTGATGCTCACGCTGAGGATGGGAATCCCCCGCAAATGGGCGCTGCGCTAGGGGCCTTCTAACCGCCGCTAGTGGTCATCCCACAGCGGGCTTACAGGGGGGCTCAATCTAGCCTATCTCCAAGAGGGCTCGAGCCTGGCAGACCTGAGGTAGATGCCTGGGTCATTCATCTGCAATCCAGCCAATATCCTTCAAGAAAAAGGTCTTAAAGTGCCGAGATCAAGATTATCATAATATCAGGTGCATATGCAGAAATTCTAGGTTCCCGTGCCTTGGTCATCCGGCCGACTCTGGCTCGACGCGCCAAGTCAATCACTCCCAGGATGCTCTTCGGACTGGCGAGCCGCCGAAGAGTTCCAGCGCCTGAAAAGCAATCCAGCAATTTCAGCTACCGCTCTTCCGGAAGGTCCGTTCCTTCCGGGCTACTGTTATGCAAACTTCCCAAATTCATGATTGTTCTGTCTGCCATGACCACATTGCCAAGTCTGGCAAACCATAACGGTTCGGTTTGGCCGATCCTCATATCCTTCGGAAGGCGTCGGAAGGCGTTTTACTGCCGGCTTTCCTTTCCAGCCTAGTTCAACGCCTGTGCCAACTGCTGCATCCTTTCTCGCCATCATGTCCGAGCTGCCTCTACCTGTCTTGACTAAATCCCTATAGTGGGAGATCTGATATTGGCACACAGAATTCGGACCCAAAGCTGTGGCACATGGTACCATGATGTAGAACGCCCCTGCCCTCATTTTTCGTCTCGTGTCTGCATCTGCTGGTCATTCATTGCATGTTGAGTTACATTTGGCCCTGCAAATGGCCTTGTCACGAAGACATCTTACTAACTCCCGTTCGTGCCAAACGTTAGGGAGGACACTGGCCTCTCAAGGATCGTCACTCCCTAGTTAGGTGAAGCCTTGAGCCCTAGCACCCGTCAGCCCGTCCAAGTAGGCAGACTGACAAGGGAAGGTTCCAAGGTTCTTCGACCGGCCGCAACCTTGACATGGTGTTATGCACCAACTAGCCGTTCATCGCTTCGTCGGTCTGCATCAGGCCCACTTACAAGTTGGTGTACAATCGAAGAAGCGTGACTGCTGATAATCCTGGAGTGCTATGGCCCATGTCTCACTGGCTGTTCCTGCAACTTGAGCCCCTTCCGCCGTGTGTTTTCTCGACTAGTTAACTAGGTATATATTTCAGTCTCTCCCCCCGTGTCCCCCCGTTCGTTACCAAGATCCCGATCTGCCGCATTCCTTACTTGTCGGGGCCTTGAATTACTATACACCTGTCTTTGTAGTATTTTAAGCCACACCTCTTGATCTGAGAGGCAATTTCGTCATGGTTTCTTCTATTCGGACGATCGCCTTGCTGGGTTCAGCAGCACTAGGCTTTGCTGCTCCCGCTGCACGTGATCAACTTACCTACACGTCTCAGCCAGAGCGAGCGGCTGCTGTGCAAGAAGCATTCGACAGGGCGTGGAATGGATATTACACTTATGCCTTCCCACATGACGAACTAACCCCTCTGACAGAATCCTACGACGATGGATTGTGAGTAAACATTTGAAGTTGCCGACCAGAATGATCCGGCTAATGTGGAAACAAATAGTGCTGGCTGGGGTGCAAGTGCCATAGATGCCATCTCTACAGCGTCGATAATGGGTGATAAAAAGGTCGTAAATCAGATCTTGGATTACATCCCAACCATCGACTTCACGAAGGCGAACTATACTAGTTCTGTTTCCCTGTTTGAGACAACGATTCGCTACCTTGGAGGTCTTCTGGCCGGTTTGTTGCACGCTCCCGCCTTCAGGCCCTTATGCTAACAATGTTTAAGCACACGATCTTTTGACGGGTCCTGCGAAAGACCTTGTGGAGAACCCAGACTCAGTGGCTCCAATCTTGGCCCAGGCAGTCAATCTAGCTGATCTTCTGTCCGTTGCCTTCGATACTCCGACTGGAATTCCCATCAACGACCTAGATTGGGAGCCACCGCGTCCACAGAACGAAACCACCAACGGCCTCGCCACAATTGGCACTTTGGTTCTCGAGTGGACGCGACTCAGTGATTTGACGGGCAACACAACGTATGCCGAGCTGTCGCAGAAGGGCGAAGCCTACCTACTCAACCCTCAGCCAAGGAGTATTGGAGAGCCATTTCCAGGACTGCTTGGCAGTGATGTCGATGTCAACAATGGCTCCTTTGTTGATTCTTCTGGCAGCTGGGGTGGTGGTACGGACAGCTTTTATGAATATCTTATCAAGATGTACCTCTACGACACGGATCGCTTCGGGGCTTACAAAGATCGTTGGATTTCTGCCATCGACTCCAGCATCAAATACCTGACCTCGCACCCGTCGAGTCGCCCTGACCTGACATTCCTTGCTGGGTGGTATAACTCTAGTACTTTGTTTTATCAGTCTCAGCACTGTAAGTCGGTTCACAAACCCCCCAAACGACGACGCTAACAAATGCAGTGGCTTGCTTCAACGGTGGAAACTTCATCTTGGGCGGCCTCACTCTAGACAGGCAGGACTATGTTGACTTTGGGTTGGAGCTGGTCGCTGGATGCCATGACACTTATGTCGAGACAGTGACCGGGATAGGACCCGAGATATTCAATTGGCAGGATAGCGTCTTGTCTGCAAACGCCACAAACAACAGCCCACCGCCCGCCAACCAGACAGACTTCTACCAGAGGGCAGGCTATTGGATCCCTGATGGAGGATCCGCATATATCCTCCGACCCGAGGTCATCGAAAGCTACTATTATGCCTACCGTGCCACTGGTGATTCCAAATACCAAGATTGGGCTTGGGATGCCTTTCTGGCCATCAACGCCACCTGTTCCGTCGGCGATATAGGGTTCACTGCCATCAGCAATGTGAATGCCCCCGGTGGAGGTGAGAAGTACGATGAACAGGAGTCCTTCTTCTTTGCCGAGGTGCTCAAATACTCATACATGATTCAAGCTGAGGAGGCGGAATGGCAAGTGTCTCCGGACCGCGACAACACCTGGGTCTTCAACACCGAAGCCCACCCTTTCAAGATCGCTGGAAATGCAGCTTAGCTATAGAGACGTAGGTCTTGTGGGCAATGGAATGCGACATGGACAATAATGAGGGACTGAGAATTGCATCGGCTAGGCGTTGGTGTTTATATTGCATCATTGCAGTATTAGTAATGGTATTCCTAGTTAAGTGCCTATTACACACGGAATTGACACGTTAACACAATCTGTCACGCTTCAAATACCATGGGACCGCAAGGAAGGAAGGCAAACGATATTCTTGAGCCTTTTCTTTTCCGTCTCCATTATCGTGTATTCCAATTTTGTGACTCGCCATAGTCTGTATGCTCCGATCGGCATACCAGAACTACTGATGTTTTACTACTGCAATTGCCATTATGAGCCCAGGTCAGAAATTAGAGTGTCGATGGCATACGTCAAGCAATTTAACATGTCTTTTCCTGCAACATAATAGGACATGAAAACAGAGTGTATGAGATGGAAGATCATTATGGTAGGGGTCGAGATTTAGGCATTCTTCATCTTGACAAGCAGCTCCATTATCAACAGGGCTGGCGATCCCGTTGTCGGCAGTTCCTTGATGACTACAATGCGCCCCACGTGGCAATAATTACGAGGAAAGGAGAACTGACGATGCCGGGGAAACAAAGTGGATCCTAGCTCTTCCAGCGCGTGCTCAAGGAGGGCAAAGACTCGCGCTTCGACGAGATCAAGCTCTCGCCGCCGAAATTCTTCGGTGCCTGGATGGCCCAAACGACTTGGGTGTCCCTGTGTCTCATGCCAGTCATCGCCGTCAATTCGATCCCGCCGGCCGTGTTCGCGGCCCTGCCAGGATTGAAGATCACAGCTTTCCTCGGCTTGGCGCTTTACTCTGTGGGTTTGCGTTTGAAGTTACGGCGGATCGGCGGAAGAGCAAGTGGATGCACGAGAAGAGAACGAAGCAGCATGATCAGGACTTTCTGACCAAGGGGCTGTGGAGCAGGAGGTGGCTTTTATCTGTCGATGAAAGAAACGAAGGCAGTTGAGAGCTGACTGGGGAGATGATCAGTATCCGAACTATTTTGCAGAGTCGACGTTGTGGACAGGTATAGCCACATCAGCTGCTGGGATCCTGGTCACCTTGCCGGTGCATGTCGGACTCGGGTTGAGCGGAGGTCTTGGTGGCCAACTTCTAGTGTTGGGCCTGTCGTATGTGAGCCCGGCGTTTGTGACGCTGCTGTTGACGAAAGTGTCTGGTATTCCCATGAGTGAGAGCAAGTACGACAAAAAGTACGACGATCGCAAAGATTATCAAGTGAAAGAACAAGCCAAAGTTAATCCCTATAATTTGGTAGAGACTGAGTTATATGTACCATCAAGCATTTGGTTGAAAGAAAAGTCATGAATCAAATGTACAGTTCCATTTCACTGTACCCACATGATGCACTATATACTCCAGCCTTGGCCATTTCCCTCCTGATATACCCAAACCACAGAGCGCCAAACAATGTTGAAGTGGTATCATTTCATTCTTCCTGATTACTTATGGAATGCCTTGACTTTTTCAACCTCATCAAAACTGCCCATATAAATACCTGCTCTGTCGTGGATGTGTTCTGGGACGACCTCCAACATCCGGTTCATCTTGCTGTCAACGGCCTGACCACCAGCTGTCGCATTGTTAGCTCAGGGAAAATGAACCCAGAGAAACAGAATGCAAACTTACCATTCTCGAATACCATGGCCATCGGCGCGCACTCATACAAGATACGGAGCTTACCCTTCGGGCTCTTCTTGTCGGCCGGATATGCAAAGATTCCGCCATATAGGAGTGTCCGGTACGCGTCTGCAACCATGGAACCAATATATCTCGAGCTGTACGGCTTGCCGTTGTCCTGGGGGAACTTGAGGGAGTTGAAGTACTCCTTGGTATTGTCCTCCCAGTACAAGGAGTTACCCTCGTTACACGAGTAGATGCCGCGAGTCTTGGGAATCTGCATGTCCGGGTGTGTGAGAATGAACTCTCCAAACGACGCATCCAGCGTGAAGCCATTGACGGAGCCGCCCTTCATCGTGATGACCAGCTGAGCGGAGGCACCGTACATGGTGAAGCCGGCAGCCAACAACTCGGTTCCGGGCTTCAGAATGTCCTCTTTCGTGCCTGTGGAGCCCTCGGCGAGCTTGTGGATGCCGAAAATGGTTCCCACTGACACACCGGCGTCCAGGTTGGAGCTACCGTCGATCGGATCGCAGGCCACGGCGTAGCGAGCGTTTGTCTTGTCCTTGAAAAAGATGATATCCTCCTCTTCTTCCGATACCACGAGCGCACACTTGCCCGACGACCGCATCGCCTCAATGAAGATGTCGTTGCCGATCACATCGAGCTTCTTCTGGTCGTCACCCGTTGCGTTCGACTGGCCGGCTAGACCCGTCAGGTTTACTAACGTGGCTCGACGAATATAGTAGGAAATGGCTTTGAACGAGAACTGGAGAGCGTGGCATAGCAGTCTGGAGATTTTCCGCGTTGTTAGTCTATGCCCGAGTCGTATTTGCAGCTAGCATTCTTGTACGTACGTGAAGTCTCCTGTTGCCTCCTTGACCTTGGTCTGCTCTTCTGTGAGGAAACGGGTCAAAGTCACAATGCTTGTGTTGATCGTCGCGGTCTCGGCCGGAGGAATATCGCTTTTCGAGGCCATCGTGATTGTTTAAGTTTGGGGACTGTGTAAGTAAAGAGGATAGCAAAGTAGAGCAGAAGCGCGGGAGAAGTTCGTCGGTAGAGTTCGGCAGTAGCACACAATAATCGGCAGGTCAGACAGCAGGATGAGAAGAGAAGAGGAGGACTTAAAAATGGAACAATTCCAATGGGTGACGACACTGCTACACAAGATTGCCTTGAAAAGATCTACGAGGGAAAGCTGGGGCTTATGAAGTCAGTCACGAAGGACAAGCCCGCTTCTTCTACTCCACAGTCCTCCTCACTCCAGTTCCTGAGCTTTGGGGGCCCACGATAGACGCCTCCGACGTGGGTTCGGCAAACGGGGTAACCAAACGATAGTCCCAAATGCTCAAGCCCCCTTTGCCGGTCAAATGGCATATTGGATGGGCGCGGTCTGACGGGCTGCAAAGAGGATTTTCCGGGACGCATCGTGAAGGGCGCCATGGTTTGTACCGAGGCGGGACTTCTCGGCCAGCTCGGGCTATCAACGTCATTTGCGAGATGCAGGGTGGTCGCGTGAACTTGCTGCCCCATTGGCTCTTTTGGAGCGATACTCATATAGTCGGAACGCAAAGCACTGCAAGAAGCGGACTCATCCAATGGCCCTTGACCGTCCTATTTTTCCAGGCAATTTTTACTTTAAAGGAACGCTGGTTGGCTGTTCTATGGCTCGGCATCTTTAACTGCTGGAGGTTGAACAGCAGACCGCATTGAATTCGAATGGGAACCCCGCCAACCCCGCTGGAGCTTGTCCTTGAGGTCACGGGTGGGGGGCCGGACAGCAGAAGCTGAGTCAGGCCGTACCTACATTATGTAAAGCACGAGCCACTCCGGACAAGCTTTCTTCCCCCAAGCAAGACTAATGCCAAGCGAAAGCCGGAATTGGGATCTTGGTTATTCCGAAAGGGGAGCTCACGCGGCCCCACCTGATGCGGCTCAATTCAAAAAATATTCTTCCAATTTTCAGGTCACTCTCTTGCAAGCTACACAACACACAACAGCTCCCAAAAACCTTGAGCACTGTCAAGCTCCTGGGAGCTGTCACAACCATGGCGTTGGTGAGTACCTTTTCTGTTCTGCCCGTCTCCCTTCCCTTTCCATTGATGACAAGTTGTAAACCGCAAACTAGAGTCTTTGACCTTCTGGAATGAAACTGTTTTTACACGTCAGTCTGAGACTACAACCCACAGCACCTTGCTTCACCTAGACAGCTATGGTTAAGCCGTGTGCTAATGATGTTATAGAAACAGACACCTGCTTAAGTGCATAGCTAATGAGCCATCTCCCGCCGCGATGGACTATTCAATCAACTCTCTGTCGAAGTCGGTAAGTCCAGGCTTGGCTCTCGTTTTCCCTTCTCTCATATGATGAACACTTCTGTGCTACTGCACAGCTGGAAATTACCGTCCGACTTTTCTGACGAAAAAACATGGCTGTTTCTGATATCTTCCTTCTCAACCTTATTGCTTGCATTCCTCGCCCAGACAAAGGCGCTAACATGCTTGCTCAAGACAGGTTCTCCCATGAGTATGTTCCCACCACATTACCCTCACCGACACTCTCTTTATGATGAAACGGCACTGGGCTCCGAAAATACAATTCGCATGAGTAGATATGCCTCTTTGTGGCAGGCCTAGAAAACCTCGCCCACTGATCAAGAACATACAATATGACTATTTCATCTTTTATGGGTAACACGGCAGTCTGACATTCAACTCTGCTACAGATGCTGAGAAGCTAGCACTCGTCATCGTGAGCGCCATGAATACTCCCAACTGGTAAGTCAAAGCTTGCCTACGTGCATCATTCCACTTCGCCTGATGATTCCTGATGACGAGTCTTATTCGGGTTACCGTTGCAGACAACCACATTATTTATACCATTCATGCCTAACTGATTGCGAAACCCTGTCCATTATTTCCATGACCAACTTGCTTGGTCCTAGGCTAACTGAGACATTGTAGGTCTGACGGTCTTGCTTGTCATAATTGAAGATACTTCCTGGCTTGGGGTCTAGTGACTATCACGCGAGTGATGAAACACCATCTTGCGATGTGGAATTTTCTGGTGCCCCTTCAATCGAACAGGGAAGCAAGCGTCTTGCTCTGAAGAATCCATGTCGGGTTGTAATACTTGACGTCTGATACCCTGTGGGTTGGATGAAGAGTACTGCATGCTCTGAACATGGTTTCTCCGGGAGAAATTAATGGCTTCAATTCCATGAGTGCTGTTAGCCCAGCGACGACGCTTTTGGTAGCAAATATCCGCTCGGTAGGTTCAACCTCTTTTTCTTATTTTAAACCACTATGATGATTCGACTCAACCAAATTGACAAGCATATGTCAGAGCTTAACGGCGCAGAAGAGAACTGTCACGTCTGACTTCTCGTCCATCCTTTATAACATGAATCCATTCACTGTCCCTTCACTGACTCGGATCCAAGCAGTTCATTCTAACCGTATCACCAACCACTTCACCACTCCAGTATGTCAGGTAAGACTTTTCCCACACTCTGTCCCCCACCATCACAATGATGATCATATAATCACGACGGTCAACATAGCTCTATGGGCTTTGATGAGATCGCCTTTGACAAGGCATACATATGTAACTGAAAAATACACCATACTTCATCTGCTCAATTGTCAGTCTCAGAGAAAATCAAGGACTAATTAGCAATGTAGGAGTCGCTCGATCTATGCCCAGTCGTTACCCTGGTGTTCCTCTATTCCAAGAGTTAATCCTTGCAGCGTCTTCCAGTAAACCCGGAACCAATATCGTGACTAGTGTCAGTAACCAACATATAATTGATGTACTCGCATCTCTCTGGCAATACAGCATGGTATAGAGCCTGGGCTTATTGAAGGTGTCGCAATTAGCATCTGAGGGTCCTTCGTCTGCATTCTCAATATTCTCTTGTGAGAGCCGTTACATGACAGCGTTGTCCAGGTAGGTATGTGCATGCTTTCGATTCGGAGGCTTTTCGATCGTCTTTTTCGTGATCAATGATGATTTGATACGCAACGATTAGTAGTGTAGTTCTTTAACATCCAATCATAATACATGACCTTGACGAGTAAATTCTCCACTTTCTAGATGCAGGTGATAATTCGAAGCGTATTCGTCTAGGCAGAGAGCAGCAGAGAGCAGCAGAGTGGCAACGGCTTCTATAGCGCTGTGGATATTTAGGCGGGCGCGTGTAGCACTCGGAACTGAAGCCGTCGCGAAGACAAAAAATTCTGCCTATTGGATCAGCATCAATTGATTAGGAGGTGATCATTGACATGTGTGCAGTGTGTATTGTCACTTATATTCAAAGATTACGTCAAGGCGGTTAGACCAACCAGCTAGGATAGTATCCAAGAGGCACACAACCAGCCAAGAATTCCCATAGTCAATGGCTTTTCAACATGCCCCATGACTGCCACGGCGACGCTACTCGGGGTGGAGGTGGCAGTGAACAAACCCGTCAGGGGCTCGGTAGTTGTGGCCGTGCTGACCACCGTGGTAGCACTCGGTATACTTGTTCCGCTTTTGGTTACAAGAGCTCCATTGATGATGGCGACACTGCCACTGTCTGGGTCGAGGAGCTCATTCCTCTGATCCTCGCTGCAGCTACCCGGTATGTTCCTTATCCAGCATGTACCCGTCGGGCTAGCAGGTAGGGAAAGACTGCTGGTCGCATTCGCGGTACCAGTAGTGTTGTACGAAGGCAGATCAATCGGTTTGCCGTCCGACACCGATGTCCCCATGATGATCCGTGCGAAGACCTGGAAAGCCGTCTCGGGCTGATACGCCGGTACCGAGTGCCCGGCCTGGTAGATCCGCGAGAAGGAGAGGTTGCCAAGCTGGCGCACGACGCCTCCGATGTAGGACTCATTCACGATGATTGGAGCGTAGCCGGCTGCGGAGAAGGATGAGTATTTGGAAGCTGGCTCCGAGGTGCTCGCGAGGGAAAGCGAGATGGCCTCCCCGCCAAGCCAGTTGCAGATGTAGTCTCTGTCCCCGTAGATCAAGCCGATACGCACGCCGCTACTTAGGAGCCCGGCGATTTTAGGCACAAGCGACTGGCGCTCATAGTCTCCAGTCGAAGCAAAGGCAGAGGCTACGACGAGGCTGGTCTCGGTATAGTTCAAGCTTGTGCCGATGGCGGACTGGAAACCGGCGCTATTGAGATATGCAAGATACTGGGAGGGCGGGAACGAATCTGGGATCAGGGCTGCAATATCGTAGACGCTGCGACCGGCGTCGGCATAGGGCAACATGACGTTGTTGGAGCAGAACTGGTAGGCCTGTGAGCAGATATCATTTACTGAAGAGACTGCACCAGTGTTGCTCGTATCGTTAGCTTGGACAGCTGCCCGACATTGCTGGATCAACTCCCGACAACCTCCTTTGGCGTAGAAACTGGCGTTGGCGGCTTGCGCGCGGATCGAGTTGATTGTCACCAGTCCGTATGGGTTCTTGGTCGCCATGATTGGATAGTAGGGTGCCTGGATGAGGTCGTCAATGCACCCATTCACAATACCGAGCGACGTCAAATGGATATCGACCGTCGCATTGTTGGATAATGTGCCATTGGCTCTGGCAGTGTTCATCTCTTCCCATTTCGACGCGAATGCCGGCCCGTATTTGCCACCATAGCTCTCTGCGAACAGGTTTACTCCCAACGAACCACTGTCGGGTGGATTGTACTGCGGAAATGCGCCTAGAAACCCCTGCAGCATGTGGTATATAGCCAGCGCAGCAGTCTCTGTCGTGTTCGCCGTGTTGTTCGCGTTCATTGAACTGAATGTGCCATTGAGGAAGAGGTTGTCCGGCCGCGAGTTGGGACGGTTCTCCGGCGGGACATAGACCTCGTTCGTAAGCAGATCAAGCGACCCGTTGGTCGGCGTATCGTAGGAGAAGCCAACCTGGTTCGGCTGGTCGATGAACAGCATGTTGGAAGCTCTGTCCCAACCCCATTCTCTCGCGACGGTCGCATATTTGTCGTTCGATCCGGCATCAACCACCTCGCACGGCCCGTTCTCGTTGAAGAAGCCGAACATGGAAGAGGACCCAGGCCCACCGTTCAGCCATATCGTTAGGATCGAGGACGGTTCGCGCGCGCCGACAAACCAGAAGAATAGGTTAGTGGGATAGTCGCCTGGGACATTCACCCAGCCTGTATATTGCTGCTGTGTCTCGAAGGCAGTGGTACAGGCGCCATCAGGAGTCTTGTAGCTGATGGTGATATTTGGGTCCAAGGGCGAGGTAATCGTCGTCAAATTGGCAGCGTTGCGTGGGAACTGAGCCACTACTTCACTGGCTAGAAGGAGGAGGACATGGCCGATGAGTTTCATTGTCGCCGGGCGGCGAGGCTCATGGTGGTGCGGCGGCTGCGGTTGCGACTTGATGTAGCGATCGACGCTTCTATCTAGTCTTCAAGTCCTGTGTGAATGCCGTGATTTGGGAAGCGCATGACAGTAACCATAGGAGCCAATTGCCCACAAATAATTAGATACTCAAGGAGGAAAACAAAGTGGACGCTGGAGTTGGCGATCCATCATCGGCTGGGATCATGGAAGGATTATGGTTACATTACATAGATGGTAGGTGGTTGTGGTTGGTTTCTCCCGAACAATTACGAGAATGCTGCATGCGCTCGACCGCCGGTGACGCAGTTTGGTTGGTACGGTTTCAGTGCCTTGCAGCTAGCGACAGGGTCCCCCTCTGACTAGCTGACCGCCAAGACATATAGAGTCAGTGTTCCTGAAAGCCAAATCCGTCTTCATTCCCTTGATAGTCCCTCTCCGAACACGATATAAAGCTGTTAATTAGGAACTGTGTACCAATGGATCTGCTGGGTATCTCCCGTGGGAATTGCCTGTAAATCTCAGCGCGTCGAGGCCGGACATCGTTTAATCTCTCCCCGTGGCGCCACCACGCATCCGACACGCAGCGCTAGCCAAGCCAAGTTGATGCCGTGCGGCTGAAAGGAGCCTATGTAGAGATGTGCGAGCTCTTCGGTTTTTCTTTCCATCGGCTGTACTGTAGGTGAACGTTGCGCTGGGCGAGAATGTCTACTGGTTAAGGTGGCGAGGCCAGCCACCGAAAACATTCGTGTCACCATGTCCAACACGGACAATGGCCGTTCTGCCACCGACATTATCACGTATATTGGCGTGCCGTTGGCCGTTCTCGGTGTTTTGCCCATCCTCTACAACACCGTTGCCACGCTCGCGGCTCTTTCAAAGATCAGACGCATGCTGAGGAGGGCCAAACTCACAGCTTTGACGCGCAGCGATATCGTGAACAAAGTCATAGAGGTCGAGTTGCCCAGATATGCAGTCACGCCATGGGACCGATTTAGTGAAAGAGCCGAGTATTGGGAACTTGCGCAGCAGCCCAGCCAGATACCCGGGGGAAGCTGGACGACTTTCAACTGGAAGACCAACACGATTGGGATCAAAACCCAGCGTGTGGAATATGCTGATCAATTACGCCAACCTCAGGTGGAGGTTGCCTTCGACGAGTTGATATGATATTTGTTGGACTTGGGCGCAATCCCAGATCCCCAGGGCTGGAAGCTGCTTCGTTCGACTGGTCTGTGGACGCCCACGGGATGTGCTCTGATGAAATCGCCGGGTGGTCACAAGGCCCTGACGATTGCGCCACTAGACGACTCAGACGGCCATCTGTCGCTAGCAGTCAGTTGGTCTTCATCGTGGACGACCAGAGATTTCGAAGCATTACCTCCATACTGGGTGCGGCTCCCACCTCCACCTAGAGTAGATACGGTTGGCCCGGGTGAAAGCTCAGCTTCAGCACCTAACGAGTTGGCCGTTGAACACCCGGCATCTGATGACGTTCAAAACCATAAGGCAAAAGAAATCAGTCCCAGGCCATCTTTGGACTCTATCCAGAAGCAGGCGCAGACGAATTCAACCTCGCCAATTTCATGCCAGATCTCTATCGATGGACTGATCGCTGCCCTGAGCCAGGGAGAAGAAAGCCAAAGGTCAGCGTCCGCGCCACATAGCTTTTATATCGAGCATCTGAAGACTCGCAGCGGTAGGTTGGATGGCACGTGGTTCTCGAGTGCTGCTACCGCTTACGGGACTACAAGCCAGACCGTACTCTGGAACTACAAGGTCCCCGATGAAATCTTGAATTTTGCAAGCCGGGATACCGTGCCCTGCGGCGTGTTAGTGCTCCTGGGAGTTGTGGACGATGAGGACACTCCCGAATGGGCGACCCGTTTCGACCATGGTTTAGAATCGCATGAAATCTTCGTCAGGCGCACCCAGGAGCAGAGGCTGGCAATGGCGCAAGAGGACAAAATGCCGCCGGCACAACGACAGATTGCCATTGGAAGCCGGATGCAGAGGGAGATGCAGCAGCGTATGAACGACAGTAAGTGATATTGCGAGCACTGAGCAGAAACAAAGAGGAATTCTCTAACGACTGCCCCCCAGTGCATGACAAGATGAGACTTGATAGTCAACGTCGGGACCAGCGTCAAGCGGAAGCATTGCAGAGCCCCAAATGGGATAATAAACTCGTGGCCGAAAACAACCTCAGGTGGCTCAAGCGTCACAAGCATGTTGAGGATTCAATCGTCCTCAAAGACGCAGTGGGTATGCTTCTTCACAAGATGATCCTCGACGGGCAGTTCGCCTCGTCTATCAGCAAGATGTTGAACTTGTGGAAAGCCTGGGCCGACAATGGAGGCATGAGGAGGTCGGATTTCATTACCCTTAGGGACGATCAGGAAACATTCGCATGCGCCAGTCTGCTGGTGGCCATGATCAAAGGCACCACGAATGCGCATGAGGGCACGTTGCCAATGGATCTTCAGGAATGTATGAGGATTTGGAAGACGGTGAGACTTGGGTAGCGGTTGTTATAAATATCCTGGTGAGTGGTGAGTACGGGAATTGGCTTAGTTCCATAAGACCCTCACCGAAACCTTTCACAACAATGTATCTACTCTGAACATAGCTTCTCGTAATTACTAGATGTCCAGGATTTTCTACAATGCCCTGTACCACTCTGGTCTCGGCCCCTGTAATCAGTAAGGTGAATTGCTGCTTCCACGATATGGTTATCGATCTTGAACATCTCCATGAATTTTACGACGTTCCCGGTCTTTTTACGTACTGGGCCACACACTGATATTGCGCAACTATGGGCCACTATCCAACTTAATGCTATATCGGTCTGATGACGAAGTGTTATATACTCGAGGGGGGAAACGGATAATACCCAATTCAACGAGTGCTCAATTTTGCTCTGATAATTTGGTGGCAATACTAGTGGGTTTGTAGAGCACGTCGATTACTCCCACAGATGCCCGTCACTTGCCACACTCCTTGTCCACTCCACGTTATGGGGAGGTCAAGAAAGGTATTTGTATTTTCATTTCTTTCACAAAACTCTCTCTCTCAACCTTCTGTGTGTAATATTCCATACTTTGTGTAAGAAAGGTCGAGGTGCGGATGTGAGGGCGCAGGACCTCAAACCCCCGCCATGATCTACGTATTGCAAGCTGCCAACGAACGACATTTTTCCATTACCCTCTTCCTCTTCCTCTCTACCCAGCCTATACGTAACTGTGCTCAATTTGACGTGAACTAAATGCATAGTCCACATTCGAAAGCAATGCCGTCCCTCAATTGCCGGTGGCTGGAGATCCGGGGTAAAAGTGCGGAGTGAGTGGGTACTTTTTGGGGTTGATGCACTGTTATAGTATGTGCCGCATCTATCTATACCTTCCCCATCCGTCCAATGACGCGAAAGGAGCCCGCGGTGGCTAAGATACACTCTTCTGTCCAATTCCCCTCTATTTAAACATCGAGACACTATTGCTTGTGAGGTCGATATTTGTGAGATCGATATTCCAGTCTTGGCTTGTAGTCGGAAATCTGGATTGCTTGTGCTGTTCCTGCATATTCTAGGTCCTGTAATACATGTAGAGCCAGTCCCGCCGATCAACACTCTCCCCTCGTTGGTCTATCACAGGAACTCTTTTATAGCAACTCAGCTATAGACCGTTCACTCAACCCACCAAGATGCGTCTTATCAACCTTCTTCCAACCTTCATCTCTGCCGCCTTTTGTCTGTCCGAGGCGGCGACTCCTAACCCGCCAGGTTTCACCTACCTCTTCACGGCTAATGTAACACTGGAGCCCGCCATCGACATGGGCGTCGGGCCCTACGGACAGCGCGTCGCCATACCGATTATAGGCGGCACGTTCAATGGGCCCAATATGAACGGTATATATACACACTCTCTCTAATAGCAACTTCCCCCCGCCCCCGCTAGTCCGTCTTAGCTGTCTGCTCTCAATGGCTTCGCGGGGATCCAAAGCTGATAAAAACGCCAAAGGAACGATCCTCAACCTTGGTGCAGACTGGGGATGGACGGATACGCATAACCCAAGCGGTGCGTCGACGTTTCACCCAGATACGCGGTATCAGCTTCGGACATACGATGGAGCCAACATCTTCATCCAAACCGAGGGGCCAGCGCAGGTGTGTCTTGCCCCCTCATCTTTCAGGGCCCCGTTTCACCTTGGTCTCACAAAGGGTGTAAGCAGAGGTTCAAATGGCTGACCTCGCACACAGACCGATGGGACGATCCACTTGAGAGAGAAGTTCGAGACGGGTAGTGCGGATTATTATTGGATGAACAACATTGTGGCTGTGGGCATTCTAAAGGCGGGCAGCGGGTATGTTGTGATTGATACCTGGCAGGTCAGTACTTTTAATTTGCCAGCTCCGTGATGTGATGGCTACTCCATGACGGCCTTGAGCGTCCAAGACAGCTGACATAAAACACCATAGGTTACCTCGCCAGTATGACATGGAGCCAAAGAAAACCAGGCAGTGACGCAGTGGTCAATGTGCTGATCGGCTATATCCTTTACTTAGCAAACATAAGCTCAGGTCAACATCACCATCTTATGCCTGGCTCAGTGAGGGAACGAACGAACACACGACGGCATGTTAATCATTGCATTCATCTTACTCCCGTCGTGATGTACACTTCATGCCCACCGTCGTACTCTACTCTATACACCCATCTACCTTCCGCCAGCAAAAGCACTCTTGACCTCACTCCGAGGCCACTCGAATAGCACATCGCCGCCATATACCGTGGATGTAATTGTGGATATCCTGACCTCAATCTCACTGTAGAACTTCTCGCACTCCTTCAGCATGCGGTTGACCAGTGCTCTTCCGCTTGTACTGTTCGGGTTTTCGTCCGAGTCGCCAAAGTGCTTCTCCACTCTTTTCTTCAGCGCCTCGACTCCCTTCCGTATCTCGCGGCCGTCATAGCCCGAGAGTACCTTGTTGAACGTTCCTTTGGCATTAGACGGTTGGGCTGCAATAGTTGATGGTGATTTGCCCGAGGCCAGTTGCGCCTCAATGTTCTCCAGGTATTCCAGGAGCTTGCCCAGTGGGCGACGCATGACGGCGTTGAGATAGAGGTTCATATGCTCATTCATCTCACCACTGGCCGCATCCTTCCAGTCCTCCAAGATTTCCAGTCCGCGCGTGTCAACTTCCTCAAGGAAGTGGTTCATATTTTCGATAAGGAGGATATGGTAATTCAGTGCCTCCTTGTCTTCCGGATCGGCGCCTGAGTTTGTGAGAGTAGCCGGGTTTTCGCGGGCAATGACCTTGAGAGACTCGAACATGGACTTGATGATGCGATCGTACTCGCGGTCAATGGAGCGGCGAGCCGAACTGCTGGTCTCGGCCACCGACATCATATTCTCAACGGCAGCAGAGAACTGTGGAAACACGCGTATGAAGGAGATAACGCCCTTGCGCTTCTTGATCTTGACCTTGGTTTCCTCGATTGCTCGGATTTGTTCGTCAACAAATTTGGTGAAACGGGATTCTAAACTGTTGTGTAGCTTCTGCAAGATATTGTTGAGAAAGTCTTGGTTGGACTGGGCTATGTCCGAGTGCTTGCGCTCAAGTACAGCTAGAACACCGACTCCTTGTCTACAGTTCCGATTAGTTCAGGACTCGACTGACAACGGGATGCAGCCACTTACAATGGATCTTGGGACAGAACCCAGTCAACGGTTTGCTGGAGGTCGGGTTCTAAAAAGGAGAAAATCACTTCCATGGCCCGCGTGACTCTTCTCGCAAGGTCTCGGTCAGGTTCCATGAGCCTGTGTCTCCTCAAGTCACCGCCGCGTCTGTCACGTGGTTTAGCAGCTGCTACTGCGTCTGGGAAGTCGGCGGTCTCCAAAGTCGTAGCATGGAAGAAGTCGATGATAAAGTTCTGCTCCATCTCGATGAGCGGTAAGAGATCATCCGCGATGCCAGCGAATATCTCGTACGGAAGAACGCGGTCAGCTCCCTTGTCGGCATTGCCCTTGTTGCCTTCCCCAATAGGAGACCGTAAACTCCTAGCTAAGGTCTGAC
Source organism: Seiridium unicorne (assembly GCA_039778275.1). Lineage (NCBI taxonomy): Eukaryota > Fungi > Ascomycota > Sordariomycetes > Amphisphaeriales > Sporocadaceae > Seiridium > Seiridium unicorne. The sequence goes on along the minus strand of JARVKF010000002.1, from coordinate 770,126 downwards.
TTCGCTTCACGGTAAGCTTTCTTGCCGTCGCCATCGTGCTTTCTTGCTGTTTTTCTGCCTGAGCAGTGAACAGAAGGTCTCCTTCTTCGCCAGTAGGCTTTCTAGCATTACGCTTCCATGCGGTAAGCACTTCCTTGAACTCTGACCTGTATAGTGGCAAGTTCTTGTCCTGATAGACCTGGAGATACGTATTCCATCCAGTCAAATCCAAGTCACGAGCATATACCATCAACGGGCTGTAACGCCATAGGAGCTCGCGACCCACGTCGTGATGCTTAGGGTCAACCTTCTTTGAAAGCGCCCCATCCAGACTCTTCTTGACCTCGCGTGCAGCTTGGTCGAATTGCCGTTCCATAAATTCCCTGTACCGGTAGAGAAACTGCGCGCTGCTGGTGAGATACATTTCTTTCTTTTCTTGCACGATACGCATCTGGCCATAGTCGGCGTTGAAACCAGTCTGTTGGTCGTTCACCAGGATGTCTTCGCTTCTCCTCTCCATCCCATCCATGTTGGGGTCAATCTTCATCATGGCCTTGTACAGAGTCACAAGAGTAGACTCAATGTCCTCCAGACCGGTCATGGTATCAAGGGGGGCAACTTCAAGGGGTCGCAAGTCTTCACGTTGTATGGCACATGTGTCGAGAAGTGATTCGAGTTCCTTCTTAAGCAGTTTCTGGTTTGCAGCCTGGACCTGCAGACCTTGTCCTTGGGCCTCGATATATGCTATGTCCTCAGAGAGGGTCTAGTGAATGTTAGTAGAATATACACCCGATAAGAAACAATGAACGTACCCCTAGCTCAACACTGTACAGGGTGAGGAGGTTGTCGAGCTCGTCACATTCGCCAATGGCAATGTCCAGACCTTTCTTGATGGCATCGATTCTTTCGTCTTCATCTTCGAAACGTACAACCCAGTCGCCAGCCTGAGCCTTGTTCAGCTGGCGATCGACGTCCAGTTTCATCTCCTCAAAGTTGCGGCTGCGCATCTGCTCGCCAGGAACCCAACCAAAGTGGTCAAGCAATTTTGTGAACTCAGCTGTCTGCCCAGCAAGGATACTAGTGTCGATCCCCAGAGTCGTCAAGTACTTGGCATCGTTGCCCGTGACAACCAAGTCTTCATCGGGCTTTTTGATGCTCTGCTGAAGTTTGCCCTTCTCAGAAACAGTTGGCTGGAGACTATTCGGCCGACTGGAGTTTGGAACTGTGATCTTTACTTCGGGTACATTGGAATTCCTCTTCGGAGATTTGGGTGGCTCTAGAGCTTTGGGAGGTTCGGGTTGGGGAACGAGGCGTGGAGGAGCCGGCACGACCTCCGTGATGCCGTCTGGTTCGCCACTATCGGAACGTTTCAGCTCCCGCAACCTTTCCCCAGCACCGCCAGGCCGGGGCTTGAAAGCGGCTGCAGCCGAAGCAGCTTTCCACAAAGCACCGGCCAAATCACCCTTGGATTTCTTAGACTTGATCATAGGTCCCAGACCCGGGCGACTCTCGTCAACCTCTGGTGGCGGCGGGGGCTCTGTTGATGTTTCTGGTGGCGCGGGGCTCGCTGCAGCACTGACGAATGGAGTAGCCACCGGCGAAGGTGTCGCCACGGCAGGCTCGGGGCTTTCTAGGGGGGTGTCCCTCTCACTTAGTGCGGTGGCAAGTGAAGCGCTTTCTGGCTTCTGCGGAGCTGATAGCTTTCGTGGTGACATCCGTTCGGCATTCCGGGGCGGCGGTTGTGGATCTTTTCTGAAACCTGGGCTCATCAGTGGAGCGGGGACCAAATCATTGTCCATGGAAGCATTCTGAGGTCGTGTCGGGTCCATTGGCGGACGTCTTCTGTCAGGCAAGTCAACCTGGGGGAGTCCTTGCGACGGGGGTTGTGGCTGTGGTGGTGGTAGTGGTGGTGGTTGCAGCTGCGGTTGCGATGGCTGTGATTGCAGTGGGGGTGTTGCTGTTGGATCACGGTCGCCGAATCTCCCTGACACGCCTGGGCCATTCATGCCTCCTCTTGACCTTGGCGGAATGCTAGATGCATCATCACTCCTCCTGGTTGCTACCGAGTCTTGGCTGGGATTATTTGCAGCCAAACGACGCAGTGCCGGTGGTTGACTAGCATCTCGGGCCGAGCCTAAGCTAGAAGCTGGGGATGCAGGTTTCCCGCTCGGAGGTACAAGACTACGAGCTGGTGACGCTGGTGGTCTCGGAGGCGGTGGCTGATATGCTTGTACTGGGGTGGAGCTTATGGAGAAGTCGCTCGGAGCTGGCGTGAGTCCCGGGCGTGGAGGTGCAGTCTCGCCGGGAGGCGGCCTTCCTTGCTGTCGTCGTGCCCCAAGCACCTGGTCCATCTCACGGGGATCAAAGCCATGCAGCTCTGGAAGCTTGCCCCCCGTGTACTTGCTGTAGATCTTGATTAGACTAGCAATGAAGAACTTCTTTTCCTTGTCAGCCTGGCACTGCCAGAAGTAAGGCTTTCCAATATTGACTGTGAATCCGGTGTCTCTTGCATACTGCCTCTTGCGCGGGTCCACTGACGTGGAGGTGAAAGACTCAATGGCCGTCAAATCATTCAGATCCCACGTCTTTCCGATGGAGAAGGTCCCATTTGCGTTTTCTTTCGACTTGTGCATGCGCACACGGCCGGACTTGCGCACGGCTATGATGATTACTCGCGGTTTTTCGCTCTGCGAATTGACCGCTTCGGGGGGAGGTGGCGTCGACGGGTACGAGCTATATTCCATTATCCTAATATGGGTAATATAAGTTTCGAGTACTAGTGTTTCGCAGGTCAGCTCTGAACGACAACAGCTATGGCAGTATGCCCGGTAGGCAATGGTCGCGACAGCACTGCGGTGGGAGAGAGTGCTCACAGGAGCCATCGGTATCCTTCTTGTTGAAGCAGCTCTCAACGATGCGCCGCTTCTCCTCCTCGAACCTCTCAGCGCGACTCATTTCGCGACCGCCGCCAGAGAAGCTCCCGCCTCCATTCTGGCGCGGGCCATCCATGTCTCGTAAGACGGCAAGTTATGATCAATATGCGTCAATCGCAATTGTCGTGTGGCCATCCGGCATCTTCGACGTCACTACTCCGTTGGGAGCTCCGGGTCTGGGGCGAAGCAACGTGTCCAGGGTGAATTGTGTCAATCGCGCGGCTCGGGGCAAGACGGATATACCGGCTGTATAATCTCGGGCTCCCAGTCGTACCCCAGCGTCGGATGTCTTCGAATAGTGTACGAGGCTGCTCTTCTACCGCAGGGTCGTCAGAGTGGTGATTGTGGATTTCATGTCTCGTTTCGATGTCGGGTCTCTTCCTCGAGGTCCATGCACGCCCCCAAGCATGTAATGCTAACCCCTGCACTTGGCGGAGTCAAGCCTAACCGGTCACCCTTGCCAACTTGACCTGGAGCTGCGGCACCTTGCATTGTTTTGCGCCTCGACGGGCCGCATGTCCCAGCTGGGTGCAGCTGCGGGTGCCGACCTAAGAAGCCAACCAGGTAATTGCCCAATGCCGGTGGTATCAAGTGCGGATATAAATAACCTTAAGGAGTTGTCGTAGTCCTCGAACCTTACTCACTACTCGCAATACATTTTGCACTTGGCAGAAGCTTGCAGGAAATAAACATGGAAACATTCTGGGCAATGAATTATAATGTTTTAATTGCAGCAAAGCTCTCTTCCATAATGCATACATCATACCGAAGTTGAACGAGTTCTGCCTGTCATTAGTGAACTTCTTAATTTTTCAAAAAGGTTCCATATGGTAGATGGTCTTTGAGCGGGTTCTACGGCTTATTAACTGGCACACTCCAATCGCCCAAGTCTCGGCCTGAGAGGGATTTTAAAGCCAACACGTAAAGACATTTATATCTCAATGGTTCAATAAGTTACCTCGTCAACGATACATTCTGTAACCAGTCACCAAGCAAACGTTGAACAAGAATCAGACATGAAAGTTGTGCGCCAATACCCATTGATGTAATGCCATGTCTACCTGTATCAAGGCCATTAAGCATATCTATCGAATGCCGAACTCAAAGTTCTATCAATAACACATGCGACGAAGGTGGTGTTACACTTCCAAATTTCCCTAGCTTCCTTTGGGCATGCACCTGAACCCAAATTGAGCTTCCCTTGTCACGGGCTGATTCCCCGTCCTCAATACACCCCGAACGCCCCTGGGTATACGAGCGGATGGTCTTCCGTCCGCTTGGCCTGTCGACAACTCCCTGTGAAACAACGCACCCAAAAATAGCACATAAATATTCGAACCTCTTTGGCGACGGCTTTGCTCCTCATGATCGCCGTTATGATCACCCCAGGTACCTTGCGTGGATGCGCGTGATCTGATGCCTGCAGACGACTCTTCGGGTCGGCAAAGGCCTCCCAGTTTCCTGCTGGCTGCCATTCGTGGAGTATATAACCCCACTCAAACATCTTGTTGGACTAGTTGCAATAACGAGGCTATATAGTCAGACTATGAAGAGGTTAGTGTCAATGAACGGTAATACGAGATGAAGAGAGACTTTACCATGGCCGTGTTCTCCGTCATGACCTCGAAGAGGCGCGCCATCACTGGCCGGAACAGCTTCTCGTTCCACCCGCCAGTCTCACCACCATTTTCTTCTTGCTGTAGGAGACTCTCCTGCGACTCCGTCTTGACAACGTTACGTGCGATATTACGGAGAACCAAAACCGCACTCAGGGGAATGCCGGCAGCACGATCAATGCGAGGGTTGCGCTCATCTGGGGTGGTGAACGTCTTCTCCCAGGTAACCGTCATAGTCTTGGCGGGGACTATGTACGACTTCCTTTGTCTTTTAGCGGGAAGTTCGGAGGCATCAGCCAGACCTCGTTTCGCCGAGGTTGCGACATGTGTCTTCAAGTGGCGCGTCAATTGCGACAGCTGCATCTTCGTCGGCTGGGTATACTTCTTGCAGTCACCCCATTTGCAAGAAATTTCCAGTTCCTTATCCTCGAACTTGCCCTCCTCACTAGGAGCCTGCTCGAGATGGCTAGTCAACATATGTTGCCATAACTTCTCGCCACCGGGGAAGAAAGCACCACACTTCTGGGTGGATGGGGCTTCGCCTACTCCCCATTGACATCTCGCATACTCTTCCTTTGTCTCGTAGTCCAGGGGCGACGTGCGTGCACGAATTCCCTCGATAATGAAACGCTGTGCTTCACCAGGACCCCTAATGATCTGAGCACGAGCGCTCGTAAAGACGTGACTGACGTTTCTAATAAAGTCCGCAGCACTTAGAGTATTACGTGACTGGCCGCTAAAGGAACTCTGGTAGGCTTGCCAGATGGCGATTTGTGTGATGTGAGACTCGCCGTCTTCCTCAAAAAGACTGGTGAGCCAGTGGAAGCAGCGCTGAGGCTCGTCCGTGCCCGAAAGCTTGTCTTGCAAATCTTGAGGAAGGGGTGCTACTTGTTCAGAGGCGCCGATCTTCCGCTCCGGCTCTAGGATGAAATCCTCCTTTACCCTCTTTGCTCCGTGAGCCAAGAGCCGGACTAAATGCGGAATGGTTTGCTCCATATCGACCGACTTGAGGATAGATTCAACATTCGGCACCACTGCAGTGTATTGGTAGAGGAAGTCCAGACAGGCGTCCATGAGTTCCTCGTCGTTGAGCAGCAGCCAATTGATGATGTTCTGCAAGACCGGGGCCGGGACTTTCTGCAACTTGTTTGTCGCCTCCAGATTCATAGATATACGGCTAACGGCCCGCAACGCAGTAAGAATTGTGCCACGGTCCGTGGAGCCAAGTTGAGTCAAAAGTGATTGGTACAGCGGATCCTCCGAGCCCAGGACTAGCCAGGGGGTAAGCTGCTCAGCGATGTCAAGGGCAAAATGCTTCATTTCAACAAGTGTTTCCATGCCTGGTAGCTGTAGAATGATGCACAAGAGGTCCTTGAGGGGGTACACCTCAGCCATATAGATGGCATTCTCCTGCAACATAACCATGTTTCGGATGGTGAGAATAGCTTCAGTAATTCGCAGCATCCGATCCGAAAATTCCTCCGGCTGCAGATAATCGAAGATTGCTCGTCGCCTGAGTTTTTCGATTCTTGATAAAATGTCCTGTGTCCCGTTCACTCCGTCTAAAGTGGAAATGTCGGAGCTGTCATCAGAGCCTGTGTAGTCAATCTGCCACTCTATCTCGTAGAATAGGTTAGAGATCTCAAGGCCCTTCTCGATCAAGCCCTCAGCTAGACCTAAGAATGATTCGAACTTGAATTTATCACCACGCTCGAAGGAAATTTTAACGAGATGGTGTAAGGCGAAGGCTTGTTCGGAAGGAATGCCGGAGCGGAGCGCCTGCAGACAGCGTGTATAGATGTTTGGCCCGTCAGAACCAGCTGGAAAGAGGTCAATACACTAATCTGAATGATGGAAATATGGCAACCTTACCTCCTGGAATTGGAGGACGGCCCGGAACTGGTTCTGGTATGCCGGCTGCTGCCAGTCGTAGTTGACGTTGACGTTTGGCATACTCAACCGGATTATTTCCAGGCGTATGAACGGGGCGTAATGCGACGCTTATAGGGCCACGAGGTTCGAATGCTTCAGTGAGCCGGGATGCGTTCTCCGAGTTGGGTGGAACGTATGCACCAGATGCTCCACGCAAAGTAGGCTGCGGTGGTTGCACCATATGCGACCCGTCATATCGCTGTGGACCGTGGTGTTGGGAGTGTGGGTTATGGGGTGTATGTGAGTTATTAGATGTGTGAGATTGGTTCATGTTGTGCTGCGAAGAGCTGTGGCGCGTGGAACGACTTGGACCTGTCTCTGGCTGGAATGGTATGCGCTGTGGAGGGGCTTCCCGGAGGCGACCTGACGCTCTGTTGCCTGACACGGGAGTGCTCTCAACTGGTTTGTCTTCCTTCACGGGCGTCTCGCTGCCTGGGCGCTTGCCAGTAGCCAAGTTGTAGCTCTCGATGGTCCGCGTGAGGATAGGACCAAACTTGGTGGCGCAGGAAACTGCTTCGAGAATGTCCTTAGGCGGCGGCTCCTTGTGATACTGGTCTTGGATCCAGTAGGCGCCTAGATATCGGTAGAAGTCTTGCTTGAGCTGAAAGGAAAGCTGGCCCATGTTCTTGTTGTCATCAGCGAACATGCCCAGCTCCGTGGCCAGCTGACCCCAAGCCTTCTGCTTGCCGCAGAGCTCATCGTATCCCCCGCGCTCAATTACACCTTTGTATAGCTGCAGAAGATCAACATTGACGTGGCCGCCGCTGACGGGCAATCGTGGCTCAGCCTCGAAGGCGGTACCGCGCTTTTCGTGGAAGGCGGCAAGTTTCTTGATGAAATCTTCGTACTCGGCAGTGCGTTCGATTCGATGGACCTTGTCGGCGTCCTTGCCGCCCTTCGGGGCCATATTGAAGGTGTGGGCTGACAGAAGCTGTCGGCTGCTAATGGATGGTTGGCAACAGAGCAGCTAAACACGGTCGACCGGCTTTGCGACAGTCTAAGATTCCAGAGTCGCGAAAATGAGCTTAGGGACGCCTGGCAGACTGCAGGTGGAGCGTGTTTGGGCGTGTTGCAATGCCAATTGGGTGCGGCCCGTGCACGAGTCGTCCCTTGCGCCAGTTTTATAATTGGCTACATATGAGCTTATCGGAGCTGATAACCATCTAAAGAGGCCGTCAGAGCTGATAGTGGTCTAACGAAGCCGTTAGCGCTGATAATCAGTCCAAGAGGGTGCTGCATATTCCCGCCTCGATTTAGTGAGCTGGCAGTACACAGGGATATATATCTAATAGCATATTGGCCGCTAAATGAGCCTATATCCAGCGCTAGGTACTTATATTGTATATAAGATAAGTTGTATGACAGTCAGAGGAAGCACTTTTCCTACGTCGAAAGCCACCCTTAATCCTAACTTTATTCGGCTTTTTTTGGGGGAGATTCTTATCTAAGTTTGAAAGCTTATATTTTTCTCCAGACCTAGAATTGGCGTTTTTTCTTCTTCTTGTTTTATTATTGTTATCATTTAACTAGGGTTACTTTACTATCCAAAACAAAAGGCGAGTTTCTTATTAGTTCAGAGATAATAATTCAATTAATCTCTTAAAATAAAATAAAATAAAATCACGAGATAAACACCTTGATGGTCGTCAAAAATGGCAAGACGTCTCAATTCTATGAGGGAGGGTGTGCAAATACTCAGGAAAGAGCAGCCTTGTTGAACTACAGTAACCAAGAAACTGATAATCCAATCGCGAGCCCTGCTCAACTTTGCCTACTTTTCGTTCCTGCATATTTGGTTTTACTTTCACGACTGAACCCTTCCTTTCCAGAAAATTCTTTGTCATTTAAGGTAGGCTCGACTCCGTTACTCACATCGCATGGGAAACAAACCGAATGTTTTTCCTTCTTGCCACCTTAAATTACTATTGGCCCATTCCGCCTTCCGTCTCATCCAAGAGGGCAATGTCTGCTCCAACGAACTCCGGGGCTAAAGTCCCCCCAACACTCCGCAGGACAGCTGCAGCGAACCGCCAACACGAAACTCCATCAAGAGAAACGCTCCCTGGGATACTACAGGATCCTGCTAGGTACCTGCCCCCCAAGAACAGGCAAGCACTATCAGAGGCAGCCGATCGCCGAAATCCACGGCCCGGGCCAGGGTCTATCGGTCGTCCGTCAAATACATCAGCATCACGAACCGGAACGGTTTCTGGCTCGCAAGAAGCGGTCCGAGGCGGACGCGCCACTCGACACCCGGGAAAACATCACCGCAACAGTCGACAGAATGTCCAGCAGAAAGCTCAGCAACCGGATTCTCGTAATAGCGCTATTCACCTCAGTCAACACCAAGCCGACACCCAGGAGCATAATTCTCACCTTGACGGATTTTCAGACTCTCTTGCCAACGCGCCACGGGCAGGAAAACCAGTCCCCAGATCACATCAAGACAATATTGACGGATATGCTCCGTCCTGGTCACAAGCTTCGTCAAATCCCATTGCCCGGGTGGTTGACCGCCCAGCTCTCAGAAACTCGATAGAGCCTGGCGTCGTCAACGGCACTGGGGATGAGAACGACGATAAGGACGAGACAAAGGACAAAGAGGGCCCTGTCGCCCCTGTCCAGGCAGATGAAGTGGCAAAAAGATTGCAAGCTGCCCACGAAGCGAATTCTAAGATAATTGCACAAGCTGCCCAGGGAACAGGTTTCGCGGTGCTCGAGATGGACTTGGAGAAGGCGTGCAATCTTGCATTCAAGTCGGGCGATGCCAGAATCTTGGAGCAGATGGTTTTCGACCTCGGTGCAAAGATTGCAGCTAATGACGATCGGCATTGGGCTGAACTTGAGTCAATGCTGGAATATTGAAGATATGCGAGCGATGCATGAGATCGATGTTGTAGATGCAGAAAGCTCTCCCAGACCTGAATCTCGATGCTCGGGCAATTTGCTATGGAATATACCTTGGGTATTTCAACAAAATCCAACATGATTTATCGTTTAGTGAAGCCATGTCTGTACTTAAATATCTAACAACTTGTGAGACTGACTTTGACTACACAGAAGTGTCAAGATCGGCCTAATAATCCAAGATATTATCACTACCATATATAATCGACGCCCCATAGTTACTATAAAGCGGCATACAATCTAAGGGCATTCTTGAGTGTGTTTTTGGGGGACTTGAGACAGTTTTGAGCTTAGTGACACAAAGCGGATTTCTTTCGCATTATATCAAGACCTTTGCTGATTGAGCGGGCTCGAATTATCTGTAAGATTGTTCACAACTCACTCCCAAAGTCGTCTTCTCGTCCCAGAGGAATTTCGACCCATCAATCCAGCGGTTGCGTACGAAGTCATACCAAGAAACAACTGACTCAAGTCTGTCAACCACAAGACTTGGTACATCCTTGGGCTCAAAATAAGCTTTGCCTTTCAAAGTGGGTTCCTACGTTAGCGTCGTGCAATGCTAACGACTGTGCGACCGACAGGAACGCATGTTCGTGTATAAGTAATCAAGTACCACTAGGCTCGAATGGCGCTTGTCAGGAAACATGCGCGAGTGTACTCCAACAGATTGTATGTGAGAAACAATGTGATAGTCAGTTTATCGTATCGTAATATCAGATAGTTCATGATAGTCAATAAGAGAAACATCTTTGCCACTCTGCTCCACGCTTCGTGCAATTCTATTAAGCTCCAAAGACAGCTCGATATATCATCAGACCCGGCAACATAGAAAACCATAGCACACTTGCTTTTCCTACTATGCGACTATCTGCAGCCAATTTACAGGGGGTCTTTCAAAGCAAACAGTCTTCGCGAAATCTATACAAAGTGCTGAAGTGTGGAAATGATGCTCAATGAATGTCACCTCGTGGGGGCATGTGCATGGTTGCGAATGGGCTGCCCAGTCGTCTCTCCATCCTCCATGCTCCATGCTCTCATCCAGCTTGTTGATCAATGCGTTCTGGGTATCGAGGCACCGTCAAGCTCCGCCAGCATTGGTCTTGGAATTTCGTTCGTCTCGGCCGGCAGCTCTACCCTCATGACTACGGTATCCGGCTGTAACTCTGCCGGGAGCGGGTCGAATGACTTTAACGTCAATCCCTTGAACGAATTGTCGAGGCTTATTGGGCTCAGGCCTACTTCGGGTGATGACGAACTAGCCTTTAATGGTGGGCCGATCGAGTCGGGGTTCGGACTACTGGCTGTTGAAGGCCTGTGGTAGGTATACGAGGGAACTAAATTCTCCAGTCATCAACGCCATTCTCAAATCCTGCGGATGAAGCCGAAGGATTGGCAAAAGGTTAGAGGGTACATGACTTACCTTTGCGCTGGGCGCTGTCCTCGCTGATGAGCTGACGTGGAAAGCCACTAATCGGGAGGATCGTAACACCAGACGGATACGCCTCACTTTGGAGGCAGAGGGAAACCCTTGTTGTGGCTAGCTCGCGCTGAACTTGAACATACAGGGCCTCCACCTCAAAAACTCCTCGATGGCACATGTCGTCCACTGCAGCTTCGTGTAAAGGCACTCGGATAGGAGCAGATCGTGGAACCTCCTCCTCGAGGAGGAAGTAAGGCTCAAACTCGCCACGGAGGGTTGAGCGAAGGAACTCTCCCAAGGCTTTCATCTCGTCCGACCCCGTCCGAAACCTACAGTGGATCGTGCCTTTTGTGAAACTTAGTCATAATGCCTAGCGGAATTTGCATCGGACCACTTACCCGAACACTCATATCCGTATAAAGCAGTCTGCTTGACAGAGCCAGGGGTCTTCTCGAAGAAGAATGAACTAGCCACAAGTCTGTGTGCAGCCTCCACCACAAGACCCAAGTTCGACTGGAGTACTTCTCTGGCCTCTCTTTCTAGTTCATATACCTTGCGCGCTGCATCGAGCTTCGGTATCTTCATGTCTAGGGCGGGGTTGATGCGAATATATCGTTGTCGTATCTCCTCGTGCGAGATGAAGGATCTGGGCAGAGATTTTGACCGGATGAAGCGATCCCAAATCTTGTCATTATTTGAGTAGTCGTCAAGCTTGTTCACCGTTGCGCTCGGTCGTAATGGCCGCGAAGTGTTGAGTGTGTTCCTCCGTGTCACATTATTCAGCGTGGTGGTAATAGGCGAAAGTTGTGCGGGCGTGTTAATATCCTTTATGTTCTTCCCAGAACCAATTGACAACAAGACATCCGCCGGCGCATCCTTCATGTCGCTCCATATCATACTTGACTCGTAATCCGCTATGAGTGCTGGACAATTGTAGCTCGGCGAACTGCCTGTATAGTTTATCTTTGTTTCAGGCTTTTGAAATGGCTTGAACAGAGGAGGCTGAGCAGACGAGGCTCGTGCGCTAGAGAGACTATCAGTATAATGTTGGCCCTTTTCCACTGTCAAGGAAGAAATAGCTTACGCTTCCCAGATTTTCATGTCGTCGGTTGGGCAGTTGGACCGCAGGAACTGATATGGAACACCTGGAAAGGATTAGTTAGATATGTCGCCAGATCTTGTGGCCGATCAAGAACTAACTCTCATCCGGTCTATCCTGTCGGTTGTAATTTGCAAACACAACCGATCTCTGATCCAGGGAAGTTGTGGAGAGAACCGCAACTTTGGTTGGTGTCTCGCGTTGTGAATTTGCTCCGCCAAACAAAGGCTGATCTTGGAACATCATCTTCAACCCTCTCTCAAACGGCCTCGTTTTGTAGATGCTGCCATGGTAGAAGACGGCCAAGTTTTCCAGCATTGGCACACCCGTGAGTTCGCGGGGCGAGAATGCATCGGAGGAAAGTTCCTTGAACCGTTTGATACATTCCTCGACAGACCAGTTCTTCGAGAGCCCTAATGCGATGGTACCACCGGTGCTGTTTGTGTGTTAGACAAATTGTAGGATTACGACAACACTATTGCAAAGCTTACCCACTACCGATAATAAGGTCGAAGAACAGTTGCAGCGGCAACTTTGGACCAAGAACCTTTTTAATAGCTTTGAGCACCTGAAGCTCGACGATACTCCGCACGCCACCCCTGTGATTTCTATTAGGCCGAATACCTTCATAGGATGATGAGAACTTACCCGTCCAGACACAGGATGCGCACTCCCGCACGAGCTGGCTTGACAGGAATAATACAAGGCGGGTCGGCAATCACATCTTGAACGTGCAAAGGGCACCTCGTTATCTCGATTGTCGTCTTCGACGTCTTCTTTCCATATGTCTTTATACAAGGCAAACACAAAATATGACCGCATGGTAGGGCGCATTCTGGAAGTTCGCGCAGACAGGAGAAGCAGGCGACGTGGCTGACAAAGTTTGAGGCGCTTCCAAGCGACTTGTAGAACTCGTTGATCCGTTCCCGATGTATCAGTCCTGCGACTTGAAGCTCTGTTCGTCCCGGCAACGTTTGGCCAAGCTCAAATACGGAATTCTGTAGTTTCAGGAGGTTTTCCCGGATTAGGTGTGACCATTCGCCTCCAAAGGTCGTCGCATCGAAGCTTGACTGGTAGCTTCCATGACCAATTATTGCTCCGCGAGAATTCTGATGGCCTTTGGGATTGTGCCCAATCTTGACATTGCAGCACCTATCTTCTTCCCTGGTCGAATTGCCTCTTCGAAATGCACACGGCCAATGCATATCCGCAAATCGATGTAACGCTTGTATACAAGGCTCGGCATAAGCATCATCTAGCAATTGGGCAGCGGTTCCCATCAAGCTCTGCCGAACTGCATCGAACATGACGCAGGTTGCAATCATTGGTCCCAGCCGGTGGAAGATTTCCTGGGCATCGGTCCGCACTGCCTCATCAGAAGCGCGCTGCTTGATAGAGACAGCGAGACTAAGAATGTTTCCCCCAAAGTCTCTGGGCGATGGGCTATACTTCAAAGCCTCCTTGACGAAATCGAAAGGGGTGCTGAGATCTCGGGTGAAGTGATCAAATGCAGCTTGGAGATATACCTGCAACCTTTCTGCATTTGCCAGCATTCTCACCTGTCGTTTCTGGAGGTGTGACGCAGCGCACCGTTTCTTGATGAGATCAGTCATCCTTCCGGCCTGCTGGTCCATAAGCATGTATTGTCCCCTCGCCGGGAGTCGCATGACTGTGACGGAGGCATAGTAGCAATTCAAGAGCTCCTCTGTAGTGTTTATAGGTCTCCCACGATCGAGCCAAGATTGGACGTATGGCTTTAGCGCAGGTTCACGGAAGATGGCACCTCGAATATCCGTCATCAACATAGCAGTGGCCGTGTCGGGATCCCATTCACGATCATGTACGAACTCGCTCGCGTTGAAGACAATCACAGCATGTGGTAATACCGGTTGGTTCAACGATTTGTCGATCGACTCTGCGCCCCATCTGATGAGTTTCTCTAGTACCACTGATTCGAACGCCCTGTATACATCAGCAAAGTTGCAAGGAGAGCAATGCTTGAGGAATTCGCATACCGAGGATTGCGGAGCACAAAGACCACGACATCACTAAACGAATAAAGTATGCGAGGATACAACACAGAGACGGCGAATTCCCTCTTTTGGTTTTGCGGGTTGTCTGCCCACGCGATCGGTCGCGGGGAGCTTTTCCTCATTTTTCGGTTTCTCACCTCTTCAAGCCGAGCTTTTGAGGCGGCAGCGAAAGTATCCAGCGACCCTTGCTCATCCGACTGATAGCGAAGTGCTTTTGGAAGCATCTCGCCTCCATTCAGGCCCTCACAATCGGCAAGTAGTAAAGGAGTATCACTGTAGTAAGTTGAGGGTTCTGGGTAGAGATGAACATCACCAGTCGTGGGTAGTCGATCATAGCCGGAAGAAGTCACAGGTGTACGGTAGTAGCCGCCCACTGCCGAACCAATATCTTGCCTATCAATGAGCATCTTGACTAGGGAGCTTTTGCCGGCGCCTTTCCAAAAGTCAGAACAGAATACGGGAGCAGTTGGGGGGCATGCTGACCTGTTTCGCCGATGAAGGTGACAAGCTGAGGGTATCGTTCCATAGCAACCTCCCTGCCATGGCTTTCGCCCATGACTGCGGCAAAACGTCCATAGTCCTGGAAGACGGGGTGACCTGACGAGTCCTTGCCATAACCAAACCATGAAGTTTCCTCATCATCGAGAAGCTCTTGTTGATGATCCTCTTCGCTACGTATCGGCTCGAAGATCTGGCGCAAGCGCTGGACGATCATGGGATCGGCCTTTTCGTGTGGTTTCCCGCCCCACCCGACGGCGCCCGGCGAGTGAAGAATCCATTTGGACCAGCATCCATCGCAAAACCACAGGTTATTACACTGGACGCAGGAGAATCTCTTCTCTGAAACTGTTCCGCAGGAGTGGCAAGGCTGTGAGGCGACGGCGGGGAACGGCCCCGCGTGCTCAGTAGCCATGGTGCCACTCGGGATGGTGTGCTGATGCTTGGGAATCTGTCACCTTAAAAGGGATGCAGCAGAAGGATCAAGCGCATGAAATGGCAGTCGGGTCGATTCCCGCGTCGGCAGCGCGTGAAAGAATGAATTGCTAGGAGTCGCATGTCCTGTCGAGGTTTGGATCTCCCCGCTTACTGCTACAGCCGCATTGCGCGGAAGTTTCGAGGCTGTTGGTGCCGCGTACATACATTATACGTACAGTACATCGGGATGCATGAGCGCACAAAAGAGGCGGCATGGTCCGGATATGATGTCAGGCATCCTTCGCGGTCACCACCAATGATGGAGCAGGGATCGCGCCACTAGTCAGCTCGATCCTACGCTGGGGTTGCATGGCACAAAGCAAGCAGGACTGTTTGGGCCTGTGGAGGGTCAGAGGCGGAGGCCTTGAAGGGCCGTTGAACGTTGAAGGGCCACCGTGCATGCTGGCTGTCAGACCCGAGAGATGGAGGTGAGCTGGCATGCTCTCACATGCCTGTCAAGCCCGAGCTGAGTCGTCTCGGATACGGCATCACCTCTGAGCTGCGACAGAGAGGCCTCACTCCCAGCGGAGCGAGATTGGCTGGTCGTACAGCCATGACTGATTGCGCACGTAGCGTAGCGTCAAATCCCCCAATCCTAGCTGTTCCCTGATTGCCTGAAGATTGCCCTGCAGGAACGGAGGCCAAGCGGCAGTTGGAGGACTGCAGACCGGTTCGCCGAGCGCCAGCCAGCGTTTGCCCCCTTGAGCGGCCTGGAGTCCTGGACGAGTGACGGCTCGGCCTGCCTCTCCCCAGACGGAAGGGAAAGGCCATCTGTATGTTCGCCATATGCAAGTCACTTTAGCTAGTGAGTTTGAAAGCCCTCGGACCGGGCTCGTCGACCGTATACTGCAAGCAAGGTTCAGCGCCTGGACACTGCGTTCGCGACAGTTCATCGTGCCCACAAGCCTGGAGCCCTGAGCCCTGCGCGCTGCAAGCGTATACATCGTAGTGGCAGCGGATAGGCTGGCCGAAGGTGTTAGTTTGGTGATTTACCCAGTTGGGTAAAGTCTGGCCCAGCAGGCGCAACGGGTTCCTGAGCCAGGGCAGGCCACTGTGCAGTGTGGAAATGCAATGAGCGAGTGGAGACGCTCACGCGTGCCAAGCATATTATTCACACTCCAAGCGCTTATGCACCAAGAGGAGATTGCCCGAGTTGGGCTGAATTTTCGAAGCCCGTACCGGATTCGTAATCCACCACCCACCAACGCTCCGCCTATCACCAAACGACAACACCTACACGACCGCCAGGTTCAAGTGCAACAAGCCGCATCGCTGATCAACCATGATCTGATGTCGCCCGAAGCTGGACGAGCTGGCCTGGCTGATTTGACTGACACAAAGCCGCTTCTTGGCGGCGTTGTGAAGCGTTTCACAAGACGTTTAAAAATTGTCTTCATTATCACGTAACCAGTCACATGACCTACACTCAAAAATGACTTCAAATGGGGAGTTTGATACGGACCCTCCGCGTGCGTGGAGGATGGACTCCATCGAAGAGCGCAGTTTTGGTGCTGGACTGATATGCCTCGAGGGTCATTATACGCAGTCCCCTGTAATGGGTCCCCTGTCCATTGCAAAGGTCATGGGCATCGTTTCCAAAACATTGGAGAAAACACATACCTTTAAAGATGTCCGGTACGTCGTCTTCCCAGGACGGACGAGAGTGACCCAGAGCTGATAGTTTCTGGATAGGGAGCTCCTTTCCCGGAATCTGAGGATATGGATATGGCTTCGTCGGGCCATCTCTGCTGCTATATGTGACCTCAATGAAAAATCCCTTGGCGTGAGGTCAGAGCCTTTTATTCCGACTAAATTCATCGACATTACCGCACCTCAGATCACGGCTCTCATTATGAAGAATTACGCACCCCTGAAAGAAGCTTTACAGATGCTGAACAAGTTGATGCATATTGCACGCAACCTGCTAGTCACAACAGATCCTGAGGTGCCCCAAGACCTTTCTGCTGCTGTCAATTTCGATCACGAAGTCTACGAAGCCATCTGCCTCTGCGTAAATGTCACCAGCAAGGGCATCGATGGCGAAATGCCCGAAGATGATGCGTCAAGAGCAAAATGCAGCGAGATCCAGGAGCTTTGTAGGTTATGCCATATTGATAGCTCGTTCTAGTGGCTAATATCACTCTAGACAAGAAAGTTTTGGTGACGTCTTTACAGCAGGCGCACAATTGGATCGCTAAGAACGACCGCAACAAAATGGCCTTCTGGTTTCGTATCTTGATTGAGTCACCCGACGTCGATAGTAATCCGGGAGCCGAGGATAGGCATGAATCCGTCATGCAGTATCTCGGTCCCCGCAGCCTATATTTGCGAACGGAGATTGCAAACTGGGTGAAGCGGAACTCGAAGATGTGCGACACCGCAACAGCCATATGCAAAGAATATTTCGAATCGCAAGAAGAAGGCGAAAGAAACCAATGGCTTCCGCATGACTGGAATCTTGCATGGAACTACACTCCGCCCAGTATGTGGTCATGGAAGCCAGATACGTACGAAACAGCCGCCAAGGTCATTTCAGAGTGGCGAGTTGATGAAACCGACAAATTTGAGCGAGACCGCGCGTACGGCTATGTCTCTCATGAACTAGATGAATGGTGGGAAACGACCCGCTTACCTAATAACAAGGACCAGAGTCTTAAGATGTGGCCCCTGGATTTTGTACCCGAACGCATAAAGCAGTGCGAGGCAAACCTGATGCAGAGATACGCAGCTGCAGATCCACCTGAAGACCCGGATGATGATGACCAGCCTGTCAGTGAAACAAACAACCAAGCCGATTGGCAAAATCAGCCTGCCCAGGCGAGTACGAATTACGCGCCAGAATACGACGAGTACGAAGAAGATCCAGACGACGACGATTCATATGGGGAGGGCCCAATGACCGGGTTGCTTACTGAAGTACCAAATGTTTTAGATCCGAAACAGATCGAGGCCTTGCACATGATCGTCAAATCGTGTATCCTTGACTCGGCCGGCACTGGACTAACACGATTCGGAGAAAATCTACAACACACCCGCTGCAAGATTTTGCTGGCTACTGACTGCGGCAAAAATCTGCTGAGAGAAATGCTCGTCTTCATAGCTGTGTGGGAAAAGGAGGAGCAGTCCCTCATTTTCCAGATCAGCAGTCAAATTGTTCAGGCTATACACGAGAGCTCGTTGATTCCTTATGCCTGGGAAGCACTTCGAAGCCCTAAAGATATCATATCCCCAGCACAGACCGTGCTGTTGCGATTGATCACGTATCTTTCGCGTACCGCCTTCTTCCCTCCGAAGGACTACAACCCGAAGCCGTCCGCAAACGGCACCCCTGCGCCAACAGAAGACCTACGCCTTGCAAAGATGCTGAACTTCCTCTATGGTGTCTTCCGCAGTCGCATTGTTCCGGAATGCGTTGCCCTTATGCAGATCCAAGCGGATGTGCGCAAGGGCAATCTGGATCCTGCAGATTTCCCCGTTGATACATGGGATTTAGAGCGTGCCAAGGACGGCCTGGTACAGTATCTAGACTTTCTTTATACGATCGCGGACATTCATCCTTTGCGTCAGCACCTCATAGACTATGAGGCTGTCTATGAGTTGATCAAGCTTCTGGAAGGTTTGGACGAGGGTGTGGAGAAGATCCCACTGATCGACGGGCGTCGCAATCCCCAAGCAGCAGCTCAGCAGCCAGCGACGTACCCGACAAATCCTCAGCCGCCGCCTCCACCACCTCTTACCGAACCTCCTTACGAGTTTCCGTGGTCCGGGATTAAGGGACAATTGCTGTCCATTCTTGCGGCTCTACTACAGCCGCCCCCTGGTCAATCATCTCCTGGAAATCCAACTGTCCAGTTACAAATTGTCCAACACAATGGAATTGTCGCACTATTAAATTGTTGCCTTTACGATGACAACAACCGCTTCTGCCGCGAGCGCGTACAGCTCTGTCTCAAATGGCTGATGGACGGTTCTCCTGATGCCAGCGCATTCCGTAAGTTTAGCCCCCTAATTTCGGACTGGTGTCGTTGTGATTCTGCCAGAATGACTGCTGACCTGGGCCATTTAGTGCAAAACTTGGTCGCTGCCAATCCGGGGCCGATGGTGCGTCCACCAGCAGGAATCGTTCCCGAGACACAAAATGTGCGAATTGACGGTGTGGCTGGCGAAGTGCGGGTACAAGTCAGAAGCTCGAGCGCACCAGTCGGGGAAGATGGTGGCAATGGAAGTCTTGTTGCCGGAACCAGTGCTGCATCCAGCAGGAGCCGCAGCGAGGAGTTAGTCAACGATATTATGGCTCTAGCACTCGCGGAAGATGCGAATAAGCTTTCCCAGAGCCTAGATGGAGACGAGACCGAAGACGACTTCATGTGATATGAACAGTCACTAGATGGTCCGGAACATTGAGGTACGGGCTGATTTAGAAACAAGTCCAGACAGCGAATTCGATCATCTCCAGAACATCTAACCGAGCCATGTTTACCAGTATGGATTAAGCCCTGACTCTACTAAAAAGGATACGCTGAAAATACCCTTTAAAGAACTAAATCATCTGTGTTTTGCTTAGATTGCGCTATCGACACCCTGCCACCAACGTGATGTTAGACTCCATGTCTGCTACTTCACGTGATCCAGAGCTATGGTACCTACTGAGACTGTTGAAAGGCTGAGCTGTACGAAACAGTGTGGGAAACGTGCGTTGGAGGCCTGTGTTTACTTACCAGACTCTGTCAGATTTCCCCACAATGTACCTGTTGTACTGTACAGACCAAGAGACTTGCTCTGAGGCGTGGAGCTAAGAGCACTAAAGAATCGCAGACTATGAGACGTATCTGAGGCACGAAATACCAACTCGCGTGAGACAAGAACTCGAACAAATCATAATGTGCCTATGATTATTGGGGTGAGCCCGAGGCCGCAATATTCAACGACAATGCCATGCCCGGGGTGCCCTGCCCAATCACACTCTTGCTCATTATCACGGAAGCTGATAGCTACCTAATCTATATCGACAGAAATGTTATGAAGAAAATGGCACTCAACTACATCGGAGCAATAAACCACTATCCGGGGATGGAGAAATTCACAGATACTGGTCTTGAATACAAAACCCTAATTTGATTTACGACCGTTGACGTCAAGAATTACGTTCTGGGTATAAACACTGACACTGGATTATGCGAGGCTTGATTCGTTCGAGCTCTGAGTCCTGGAAAGGAGCCAAGGCTCAAGACAGCCGCCGCTAGAGAGTGCTGAACCTCGAGCGATCCACGACACGGTATCGCTCCTGTCCACACGTAAAGACGAAACAATATCTTCCACTCAATTCACCATATAAGCGATAAGTAAAACTACGGGGAACCCACAATCGATGATGCCGCACCTCCTGTACTCAGCACCAAAGCTTTGCCTCGAGACTTCGCCTAGTAGCCGATCCAAATTCACTTCACCGCTTACTGATATAATGGGAGCGATCAACACGTTTGTAGAGCACTCGACTCTTTCTCTTCTAGTAATATAACTCTTTATAAAAAGAACACCGGTCGGGTCTATCCAGGTAGTTCGGAGGGTCTCGACGCATTCTCAAGCTCTGCGGGGTCCCGCAGCCCAGGAAGTTCAACATCCCTTTCCAAGGCCAGGGCATTTCGCAAGGCAGGCGGTAAGGCACCATTCGAAAGTCCACTCCCAGCCAGCTCAGGCTTATCGAAAACAGGTATGGTTGAAGCGGTGTCTGGCAGCTCAGCTTTGGTAAATGGTTGATGGGAAATATCGGCGCTGTTATACGAGGGATCATTGTGCTCAATCTCGTTGGATTTTTGTTCCTGGCTGCCTCGCGTGTCTTTTGCTTTCCGTCGTTTAGAGAGCAACAGATATATGGATGATCCAATCACAAGAATGAGAGCGAGGGCGACACCGACGACAATACCGGCGATGGCGCCTCCACTCAAGCCTGATGTCGACGTTGTTTGAGGAGGTATAGAAGTAGTGGGAAGGGCGGTGCTACTGCTGGTCGGAGTTGCGAATCCAAGGATAGCCGAATCCGTAGACTGGTACCGCACCTGCACCGCTATCGCGTTGATAATGGGGGACGTGAGAGTTACCCGACCAGAAAGATCCGATGACTTTGCAGATAATCGCGATAGAGAGCTTACGACGTTCGGGTCCAGAATCGCGCTATCTGTCGTTGTGGTGCACTATAAGCTCGAGGATTAGGTATCGTCCGACTAAGTCATGAATGCGAAGCTTCAAGGTACAATATAAAAACAGCGGTTTCATTGAATCAATACCAATCTGATCAATGACCAGAAACATAAAGAAGGGGGGCAGGAGAATGTTCCCAAATTCACTTACAAGATCCGCAGGTCCCCAGTCCGTTCCCACTAAGCCTGGAAAGCAACCAAACGAGTAGACACTGCGCGTTTAACATTAGATACACACGTCAACCATGCCCCCACAGAATTTGGTCTGAAATGAAGCTATCAAAACAAGGAGAACTCACGTCGGACAGCATGTGGCGACTGTCTCGATGCCATTGCCTTGGGGCAGTGGGCTTGACGTCAGGCACGCCGCTGTAAACCCGTGAGGACAGAGGCCGGGCGAGTAGTATTCCGCATAGCCGGGAATCTTCCCGGATGGAAAGCAGGACGAAGCTCCGGGGCCAGCAGTCAAGAAGTAGGAAGAGCCAGAGTTGGCCCGCAAGACACCGACCGCCCCGCCTGTACAGTCCGGCGGCGGCGTGAACGTGGTAGTGAGAGGGCCTATGGACATGGCGGTCATATGTTATTTACTCAATTTGTTTCCAGAAAGGATGAATCTGAAACATGCTTCGAGTCTTCATCATGAAACTGTTGAGGTGACAAATATGCCGTGGCACAAATCCTGTGGTGAAGGTGATGCTCGCATGTCAGCAAGGCTGAGCACTGATCTACCGACTTAGCCACGTGGAACCAAATACTCAGATGCTCACTGGTTACTTTCTCATTTGTGTCAGACTCGACAATGGTCATGTTTGTGCGGCTAATGAACATGGTAGGTTTACCGTTTGGGAACAATTACTCAATAAGGACGCCTCATTCGCAGGGTAAGCCGCGATTAGGCTTGGCAACTAAAAGCTCGATGCAGACCCGAGAGTCGCTGAGAATTTCAATACACTCATATTCATTCCGGAGCCCACATTCTCCAGTAGTGTAGTACATGACAGTCTTATAATACGGACAGCTTTCAAGAAACTTTACCACTCAACCTGCCTGATCGCCGTCTCCCGGGTTCGGGCGCACGTTCTTCCATCTTACGTCGAGATTTTGTTTGTTTGACCTTCTTGGTTTCGACTTCCGGTGCTTCTTCCTCCTGCTTAACTTGTTTCCCCCTTTTTGATTTCTTGGCGCCGGTGACGGGGACGTCATCCTGGTCATCCTCGTCGTCTTTAATCGCTTTCCGCTTGTTTGCGCCGTTCTGCTTGGTGGATGGCGCAGCCTTGGCGCTCTTAGATTTGGCAGTCTCCTTTCCTTCAAAGAACTTGCTTTCGGTCTCCTCTTCCTTCGCCTCAACTTCTTCTTTGGTGTCAGGGATCGTCGCTTTTCCAGTCTTTTTCTGGCGGCTAGGCACAACACAACTAGTCCGCCCGCCAACTGTGATGAATATGATCTTCTCGCCGTTGGGCAAGGTAGTTGGGTGATCTTTTTTGCCCTTCCCCCAGCGATGATTGAATAGCCAATCTGAAGGAAAGCGATCTGAATCGCCCAGAACACCTACTGCCGTCTCACAGACATATGTTGCTGCCTTGTAGAGCTTGGTAATGTCGGCATCGCTGAAATCATCGCTATACTGCTCCGGATGCAACTTCGCTTGATACATGATCTCATCGCCCACCCAGTTGCCAATGCCGCTGATCATGGCCTGGTCCAGAAGAAGCGCCTTGATGGGTACGTGCCTGTTTCTCATCTTCTGCTTCAGGTACTCCTCTGTGAAGATGTCCTTGTCGACAACGGGGTCCGGCCCATTCTCCTTCAGCGGTGAATGCTTCCTGATCTCCTCGCCGGGGCAGTCAACCAGCCGGATGCGACCAAAGCGACGCGAATCAGTGAAAGCTACTTCGACTTTAGGTTCGCTGTCCGTCTCGAGCTGGAATTTCCAAAACTTGGGCGGCCACTGCTCCTTCTCGCCCTTTGCCCTCTCGGCATATCGTGTGTATGCCGTCTGCTCGCCGCGGATGTGTACCCATCCTGTCATTCCTAGATGCATGACCGGGTGTGGCGGACTATCGAGTTGTATCCAGAAATATTTCCCCTGGCTCCCAGCTCCTACAACCCTTTTGCCGGTAACAGCTTTCTCAAAGGCAGGGCCACTGGTGCCGACCTTACCAAAGACATTGATGTCGTCTGGAGCTACGACTTTCTTGATGGTTTTACCGATCAAGTGCTGGCGTAGGTAATGAGTGACACGTGCAACTGTAAGAATGTCAGCTCTGGGGTCTGGGCCTTGAACCGTGATGCGCGGAAACGTCAGGTCTTACCCTCGGCGATTTCAGGCATGGTGAATGAATGTATGCGAGAAGAGCCGACCGATAAAATTTAACAGACAAGCGAAAGAAGCCTCAATCCTTGATTGACGTAGATTCAATGATACATTATATGTTGGTTGTACGAAAGATGAGACAGGCGGGCGCTCTTGCACACTACGCGCCTGAGGCTGAAGCTGAGCCAGCAGCCGCGCCCTTCATGACGCATCGGCGGCAGAGCCCGTGCCCGCCGTTGACGCTGTTTCAGTGGTCGGAGCGCCCCGTCTTAGTGAGCCGCTACCCCTTGTTCACTCCCTGACCCTCGTCCCCCAGCCCCGCAAACAGCCTCCGGGCACATCCACAACTTCTCCAGTCGCGTCCACTTTTGGTACCTAGTCATACAAGCCCAGAACCATCTGTTGATTGCAGTCTTGTACGATTGTGTCAAGCGTCCTGAAGCCCCATCATCGCCTTTCAGCTCTCCATCAATCAGTATTGTCATACCACATCACCGTCAGTCTGATGCCAGCGTCGTCAATGCGACATGAGGAGGAAGCAAACCGATTACAATCTACCTTAACGTTCGCCACTTATTTGGACTTCGGTATACTACTAGCGCCTTCTATATAAGAAACAAAGTGTACACTGAACCGAAATAAGACCCAACGACTACCAAGCCAGAGAGCAAAGAGCAAAGATGGTCAGAAACATCGTTGTTATTTCTGGAAATTCTCACCCGCGTCTGGCAGACAGTGTCTGCAGCCTGCTGGGGATAGCACCTGGAAATCGCATACTGAGCAAGTTCTCAGGTGGTGAGAGCAGGTGCGAGATCCAAGATTCGGTCCGTGGGAAAGATGTATTCATCATCCAGTCCGGATGTGGACACGTCAACGATAACGTGATGGAATTATGTATTAGTGAGTGACCAAGCTCAAATTGAGATCGCTAACCGTGGCGACACTCAGCTAAAATATGATATCTGATAGTGATATCCGCATGCAAAACAGGGTCAGCAAAACGGGTCACCGCCGTCATGCCACTATTTCCCTATTCTCGGCAGCCGGATTTGCCCTATCGCAAGGCTGGGGCACCACTAACCAAACCTGCTGCCGATGTGCCCAAGGACAAGTACACCTTCGAGAGTGTACCCTCATCGCCCGGTCCAGGTACCGCTAGAAGCGCTGGGCTCAGTCAAGGTGTAGACCTGCATAGGATGCTCAGCAAGGTGTCCCTTTCGAGTGAGGCACGCAGCAACCGGTCGCACTCGAACTCGGTGACATCGCAGCCTGGAACGTTTACTAAACACGACTACGATAACATCACCCAAGCCACAGCCAGCTCATTCGAGGTTAAGCCTGGCTACAAGCGATGGGTTGCGCAAGCTGGCACTCTCATTGCGGATCTCCTGACTTGTGCAGGGGCTGATCAGTGAGTCTCACTCCTTCAGAATGTAGACACCTAGCCGAGTGCTTGCCATCATTAATTGTCTGAAATTACTGTCATTTAAACCATCCTGGCTAATTCTTCCAGCGTGGTTGCGCTGGACCTCCACGATGCCCAGTATCAAGGATTCTTTGATATACCAATGGACAACCTGTACGGACGACCGCTACTCACTCGTTATATACAGCAGAATATTCCAAATTACAAGGATGCGATAATCGTGAGTCCAGATGCCGGGGGCGCAAAGCGTGCAACTGCCATCGCTGACTCCCTCGGCATGGACTTTGCTCTTATTCACAAGGTAACATTCCACTTGGTTTCCCTGGTATGATGTCCGCAGCTAAAACTTGGGTACAGGAGCGGCGCCCGACCAAGATTACGGATCGCCAGAACGCGACCATGATGCTTGTGGGATCGGTGGAGAACCGAGTCTGCATCCTTGTCGACGATCTGGCCGACACTTCCAACACCATAACACGGGCAGCTAAACTGGTACGGCGTGAAGGTGCCACGTCGGTATACGCCCTGCTCTCCCATGGCATCTTCAGTGGCGATGCGCTCCAACGCATCAATGCGTCGGCCATCGACAAGGTTGTGGTCACCAACTCGGTGCCTCAGGAGGACCATAAGGCCGTATGCCCGAAGATCGAAGTCCTCGATGTCGCGCCAATGTTTGCCGAAGCTATCCGGCGGATCCATCACGGCGAGAGTCTGAGCAGCCTGTTCCAGTTTGGTTAACCCCGAAGCCGTTGGGGTTACCTGTCAATAAATTACAACCTCTCAAAACCGGTGTAGGTCTTGGCATCTTGATTGGAATCCATCGTTCGCACGTTTATGGATCACTGACCGTTTTGGTGCCTCGCCAGTGCCGGCAGAAAGTTTATTTTGATTGAGAACATTCAGGAAGGACTTAGCGTCATTGATTGCCTTTTTGGGAGGGGACTTTTGGGAGGATGGACATGAATATGACGAGGCGAGTAGTCGGCGAACAAGTCCTGGAAGGTCGGGTCGTGTCCAACGAGCGGCACAAGGAATAAGCTTGGATCTTGCATAATCTGAAGCAGTCTGGTCGTGTATATTGTATCGGAGACTTTGCTGTCACCTTGTTCTATGCCACCACTTTCCCTGCACGTACGTGATTGGTGCCCACACGGGGAAGCCCTGTGCCATTGCAGCAGTTGACAATGGGCCTTGTCCCTGATCTTGGCAAGCCAGGCCGCGCAGGTGGCAGAAATAGACTCACGACGGAGGCGAGCGCTTCGTGTATATTCGAGGTTGCAGTGATGACAAGGAGTAGAGCACATGGCGAGCATGGATACAGGGGTCATTGAAAAGGCCTCTTGGTCGGGGATCAGACAGGGAACTTGGACCTCGAACAACCCTACTGGGCAACCCAAGCGAGAAATATACTTCTGTCATATTTCCCCTCTGTCATATCCGTTACTTCGCTCTGATGCGCATCCCATATGTCTCAAGTTCCTTGCTTATATCTCGGGTCCTCCCTTTCACAGCAGCCCGTGAATAGAAACCAGCACACCGAAGCGGTGAGCGCTGGGCCCTGCTTGCTTCAGCCGGGGCGCGGCCTGGCAAGGCAATCAACCCATTCGTGTCGACTGCGTTGGGGGGAGAGGAACGCACCGCGACTGGCGTTGAGACGACAAGAAGTAAAATGGCGGAATTCAAGCCGCTGCCGCTTCGTGGTGGGCGCGGCGAAAAGGCAAGCCAAGGAAGAAGAAAGGGCTTGGTGTGTACTCCGTATTTTCATGTATGGTCCCCGACCTGCTCAGGTAACGCCGCAGGGAGGTACCAACAAGACGCCGCTGCGCAATGGAAGATAGATGGGGAGATCCTAGCAGGGATGCTGAAAGCAGTAATCCATGCAATATGGAACGTTTGATTGGACGAAACGCAAACACCTCCAGGAACCTTCCCCCGCGCCTACATACGATCAACAGGTAGGCTTATTCTTTTGCTTGCTTGCTTCGGAGGTTTTTTGTGACTCGTCTCTCCAGCATGTGCTGTGATGGGACGATGTCGACATTTCTCATTTGCAGGCGTGCGACCAGGGCCCATGGCTGGTTCTGTCTCCAACTTACGCTGGCCGAGGTATGACGTGCCCATGAGGAGACTTGCTGGTGAGGAGAGCATGCACTTTCAAGGGACTTTACCCTTAAAGGGACTTTTTACGAGACCGCGATCTCCTGCCGGAACTTGGTCCTAACACGAAAGGGCCGAGGCCCCAGGCCCTTGGGGCTCTACCATGGAACCGGGAAAAGAAGGCGAGACATTGGGGTGGGCCCGAATCAGATGAAATCAATGAATGAGTAAGAGAAAGAGATAGCCTGAGTTTCCACGTATCTTGACTGACTTGCCCTTTGCGTATAGGTATGGGGGTCGGCCACGGCGGCTTGCTAACGACCTATCTACGGATACCTATACCAGTTAACAATCAGCAAGTGTGCCTGTGTACTTTGTCAGTTAGCGTCGAGCGGCAATAACAATGGCCCCCACGGATCAGAATGGGACCCCTTTTCCTCTCCCGAGTTCTCGTCTGTCACCAAAGCGCCACCAACGGGGTCTCGAGGCGTTAGTCAGTTGTGTACAACGGGGCACTAGAATTGGTGATGCTGCTTGGCGTTTCGATACAGTCCCAGCTTCAACGGAAGACCCTTGGCTGAGGGACCAGGTTCTGGCCATGTCACAAGATCCGCCTGAGATCGGGATAATTTGCCTTTTCCTCGGCCTCACAGGGTGCCGTGTCGTCCGCATCTGACGATGGCGGCTTTGCCGTTTGGGGAGAAGAGATTGAGTAGGTTCTATCTGGGTCTTTCGAGGAGTTTGGGGCTGAAGAGTACCGAATGTTCTGTCGTTGCTTTTTCCTCACCGGTTTGCAATCCCTGTCAGGCCTTAGCTCCGCATTGTCGGGACGTCAGACAGCAGCCATGTCTCCATCTGATAGATCAGATCCGTGAGCCAGATAGAGGGGTGATAATAACCCCTGACCCTTTCCCACCATCCCGGTAGGTAATGCCAGATCCCCGGGCCTGCGGCGGCTAAGTGTTGAAACGCGACTATTGTCGGGTGCGAGTATCTATCATTTTGCATGTTGTCATGCGACGATCCCAGTAAGACAGAGAGCCCCAAATATTTACGAGGTCTCAGATCATCTCTATCGGACAGCAAAGCCACGGTTGGGTATTTGTTTATTCGAGCAGATAGCTCAATATCACTGGGCGTTCTCGAAGGACGCGCAGAAACTAACACGCTTTGCTAGCGCCATCATGTACATGTACTATGCTTGTCGGTACTCAGTCACTGGGGGCGCTTCTCGCAAGCAAGTGATTGTGGCTTCAACGACCAGGCGGGTGCGGCTTACATCCCGGATATGACAGTTTGATATTTCGAGTTTCTGTAGACGTATCACGAACACGGAGAAGATATTCTCGAACCAAGAATTGGAACTTCTAGCGATTGTGAAGCTCCACAAAAGGCAAAGAGAAGCAAACCCCCGAAAGCTGATACAGCAGATCGACAACATCCAACTCTCGCTTCATGATCACGTGAAAGACTTTCCCCGTTTCCATTGCAATGCCCCGTAAAGTACTCTTCCTTGTTCAGAGTCTGGCATACGCTCACCGGCTATGCCTTTTCCCAGCGACTATCCACCGGGCTTCAGAAGCCTTTCTCCCTGCAGGGTCCCCACCATTGAGATGGTGGTACCAGTCCCAGAGACTCGAGTCTGATGGAAGCTTGGAAAAGATAGTGCAATTGACTCTTTTGAGCATGATCTGCTGCGGTGCCAGGCATTGTTCATTCCCGGACACTGCTCCCTGTCGTATTCTGGTTCAATCTAGCCATGTTATGAAATGAGAGGAGATTAAAAAAAGCCATGACCACATATAGGAAGTCTCTCTGTTCAAAGATCCTTATTCCGCGACATATACCCAAAGAAACCCATGCATGTCCCGGCCTACTGTCATCAAACATTCCATCTTCTTAACCTAGGTTGCTGCGCCCCAGACTCTTGCGGGGCCTTGCATCTTCAACCCATCATCTCGGCATCCCCACCAAAGAATCCCGCTACTGAAGACAACACGCATGCTGGAAATGATCGAAGAAAATATGAAACATGCTGGTTCTGTCATCAACCAAACAGGATAACTGAGGAATCCCTTGCCTTGTGACGATATTTTGTGTATTCCAGGCACTGTTCCGTTTCCCATGCTCGGAGGCCGTGAGGCTGCTGACCCTGTTCCCAACGCCTAACATATCCGCAACTCGTAATGAAATGATAAAGTGGAGGGAGGGAAAGAGGAGAACCAACAATAAGGTGGAAGTGTGATAATGGAAAGCAATAAGGGGGATTGGTTGTCTTGTGCTATACGAGACACCGCACCAAGCTGCATCATCTACTAATACCCGGAGTTACTAAGCCAAGCGATGGCGACTTCGGCAGCGTCTTCCTTTGCGTTGTTGAGATTTCTGCCGTCATACCAAAACTTGGCTTTGACAGGTGTGCCACAGACCTTGACTATGCATGACCAAGCTGTGCGACCGCCTGATAGGAAATGTCATTACTTGAAAGTTCTCGTATTGCGTGTAAAGCACCAGAGACATACCTCGCCTGTCTGAGACGATCTGGAAGTCAGGCGTGGCCCATCCATATTCAACACATTTCTCTAAGGAAAAGCATTAGCCATGATGAAGAGAAACTTAGAGGCGCGGTACGAACCGTGGAGGTGATCTTGCCATGGTGTGGCACTGCCATGTTGTTGAGAAGAGGCAGATGGCATGATTTCGAGTGGATGATCCACGACGAAGCCTAGTAGCAATGTGGATGTTCGTTCGCTGGGCTTTAACTGAAAGCGACGGTCTTTGTTCAGTCCGCCAACAATATTGTGGTGCGCAGTGAAGAGGAAAGTTTTCCGAACCGAGGCAGTCAAGGGACTTTTAAGCTCGACAGTTGCTCGAGGGACATGGAGCGGAGGCAGGTACATGTATGAAGCTGGAGCACACAAGTCTATGATGTGTCCGTTTCTGCTGAAGGTTGACTGGTCCGTGGTTTTGTTTGCGACGCTGCAGACGGCAGTGATATAGGCCTATTTGTACAAGAGCCGGGCCAATGCATTGTGGAAGGAGGGAGATGATGTCTATTTCTAAAGTCCTTGCAGCCATTGCGGTCTTCCCTTCTAAGACAACGCTCAATCGCAATAGGACGTGGTCTGCGTGCTGTGAATTGCTTTTTTTCGAGGGTTAAAAAGACCCCCTTGTATTAGTGTTGGAAGCGAAAGAGGACTTAAACTGGAAATGGAAGTAGGTTGGCCGGGGGGAGGGAGTACAGTGTACGTCGGCTGTTTGCAAGTCCTCATATTGCACTCCGCTACTGGATTGTTTTCAGCCGCGCCGAGCACGACCCATCGGGGCATCCCGGCGAGCACAATGTGATGTGACTTGGGCCGATCGAGGTGACAACTTCTGGCTGAGATAATACGAGAGTGCAGAGAATATCTGCTTTAGGACCAGGCATGCCTCTGCGAGCCTGCACAGCATACTCGTGAGACAATGCTTTCAACCGTCACTCAAGCCGGGTCGGAGATTTTACAAGTCGTACTCCGCAGAACATGGTACAGCCAAGACGGCTTGCGGCTACGATCCACAGGTACTCGGTAGCGTCCTCGAAATTGTTGAAGACTGGCCGGTATATCCAATGGCTGTCTAGTAGTGCCGATGCCCATCTAGTTTGCGACGGGCATGGCGGATGAATCCTACCCTACTCGTCATCGTGCGTGTCCATCAGACCCAACGGTATGGGAGTGGCCGTGATGACTTGTCTGGGGGTCGAAGCACCCATGGATCGCCAACAAGCAGCAGCAAGCAAGCAAGCAAGCAGCAGGAAGCCTCGCATCTTTGATCTTGACGGAGCCGAGCTGCGTCTACCTGCGTCCACCTGCAAAGGCGATGAGGCGGTTGGCCGAGGACTGGGTGGACATGTGCCTCTGCCCGATGGTACCCATCGAGTTGATGCTATCGACGTGTTCGGTGATATTGGCGACCTCTCCCGCTGTCTCTGTCCATGGCGAGTTTGCTTTTCCTGCCAACGTGCAGGGCAGGCAGGGATAAAGGTACCGATGTACTGGGAGATTCAAGCACGACGGACCACATGCAGATCAGGCGATCGACCAAGGATTGCTGGGATCAGAGGCACTCCTGCAGACGAGAGGGCGGGCTCAGGAATCGCTTCCGACGTGGATTAGGGTGCAGAGGGACCGAGTGGGCAGACGATGGCATCCAAATAGGGTCCTTTAGATGTGAAATAAAGTTTCGGCAGTGATGAGTGCCAGGTCGCAATAGCAACACACCGGGTGGGCTGTCTTCTAGAAAGAGACCCCCTCGCGCCTCACCGTCACTGTCAGTCACCGCCGCATCTGCCCGTTACTGCGCTAGGAGGAGAGCGAAAACCGCGCTCGGGTGCAACAAATGCGCTAATGTCCGCTAATGATACGGGCGTACATGATGTACAGCTAAGGTTCGAAGGCTTAGTTGCGTCCAGAAAAAAAGATATATATAATCTGTCCTTACAGGAAATGGCAGGTTCACCTGACCCATGGCGTTGCTTTTCGAAACGGTGAAGAAAACATTATTGATTAATTGCGACGACTGACAGGCGCACGATTGCAGAATTTCCTATGTAATGAATGTGCAAGCTGATGTGCGTCTTCGAGTGCGTGCTGCAGCGCCCATCGTAAAATGGGTGCAGTGTTTTAGTGCGATGGGTGGGAACCTGCTTGTCCCCAATAGATCTCATCTCATGTACAATGTAGTTAGTCACCCATGCTGATTACATGGCACCCTGGAATCTGAGCAACCAATATCAGACACCGGCCTTTCCCTTGTTTTTTTTTTTCCTCAAGTAGATTCCCGACTGACATCACAATGCTCCAAGCCCTCCGCTGTGGCTCGGTTCTCGGCAGAGCAGTGTAACACTGCACACAGCTCGCAATATGTCGGAGTATCGGGGTAGCGGAATGTCGACACTGGCTGACTGGTTGGGAACGCGACAGCTCCTGGGGAAAAGAAGAAAAAGCAATGGGATTCCACGAGCCCATTCCACAGGAGGGATGGATTACTGCCAGTAGAGCTTTTCAAAACCAAAGCACGAACCACGGGTTCGATAATATATTATCTGTGGAGTATATGCACAACCTAGCGACGATCATGGAAGCAAGTGGCTGCTGAACATGCGAGCAGATACAGGCTCTGTTGCAGAATACATTAGAATGAGCCAACCCCAAGCGCATCAGCCTGTCTCTTCGCGATTGGGTCATGGCCAGACTCAGCTCGCAAGTGGACGGGCAAGCAGATCAACGGACACACCGTCCCGCCAGGCCGTCCACGTCGCCTGGGTAGTGGGGGTGTTTGCATGAAGCTATTAGCACGCACCATACTCCAGCCAACAGCGCATGTCACGATACTACAGAACATGACATCCAGCTCAAGGCCTGCCTGCCGGATCCAGGTCGGGTATGCAGCAACGTGCTGTATCTCAGACACCGCTTCCGAACTCCACTCGTCTTGCTTCTGCAAGCTCGAATCATAAGTGCACCAAGTATTACTACTGAGTCTCACGGCTGGAACGTTTTCTTTTCCGCCTCTGCTACACCAATAAGGCATTGTTCCGCCCAAAAACCGATCGTCACATACACAAAGGTGCCGCGCCGCTGGGGATCCCCAATTTCACTGCGCGTTGAAATGTGATATTGCCTCTGTTCCTCAGCCAAGGAGCCGCGGATACGGCCCTCCTAATGGCGATCGGTCACGGAGCGCGGAAGGGATGCTACAGACATGGAATCTACAATGTATGTAGGGCCGAGTTGACTGGGAGCAATCCCGCCGGACGGGCCCCATTTCCTCCAGTCATGGGGGGAGTGGATAGGCCCTCAGCCGCTAATTCTGGGCCGGAAGGACGCTCAATGGCCTGTGAAAGTCGGTCTCACCGGCTGGAAAAGGAGAGCATGGCTCTCGCAGGGCAAAGCAAAGGTGCGCGCAAGACGCCCGCACGTGAAGCAGACCCTCGAAGCTTCGGTGGACCGTCGTGCAGCAACATTTGTAGGTGGTCGACATGTCGTCCGTCGTTCGGCTTCCTGTTGACAGGTCGTCCAAGCTCGCCATGGCACAGCAGTCAAAGACCGTCCGAAGAGCCTCGTCACTCACTGTCGGCCACGCATCGCCTATTGCGAGCCGACGGGAAACTCGAGTCTGCCGACAGCATGAGGTGGAACGGCGGACGATTGCATGCAACAATTAAAGATCATTCATGTGTCAGGCTTGTGTTACACCTCTGATCGACCAAGCCGAGTGCCATATAGTGGCTGCATTGTCGTCTGTGCTGTGTCAGTCTGCTCAGTCAACACGCCTGCGCAGTCCCGTAGTCGCAATGTATTGTAAAATCCCTGTTGGTGGCTCCCGAGGTCGAGGTTGGCGATTCGAGGGGTAGTTCGTTCGGCGTTGAACCACTGATGCCACTTTACGCACCGACCGGCGCCGATGCGTTTGCCTTGCCCCAGAGCCCCAGGATTCTGGCAGTTGCGTTGCCCCAGAGCCCCACGATGCTGGCAGTAGCCGAATGTGGAGTAACGTACCTCGGCATCTCTGGCTTGGCCTAGGTTGTCTCATCCCATCTCTCACCTGGATAACTCGTGGTCAATGTTTCAACCGGCTTGACTCTAAACTTCTTCAACGTCGCTTCCCGTCCGTCCCTGATCTCAAGTCGTCATAGTAGAACAGTAGAAAGCGCATTTGGCAATATCTAGTATATCAGTCAGGGTCCATTCGCCCGCCATACTAAGCAAGAGCTGCATTGCGCCGGGTCGTCTCGCTTAGTGCCTATCCCCGAAGCAGCTGACAGGTGACAACGACGATGCCGTTCGACACAGAGCTCACCCGCCGCCTGGGCATCAGGATCCCCATCGTACAAGGCGGCATGCAACATGTTGGATACGCTGAACTAGCCTCTGCCGTGTCTAATGCCGGCGGCCTGGGCATTCTCACTGCTCTCACCCAGCCGACCCCGGAGGACCTGAGGAAGGAAATCCGCAAAACCAAGACCCAGACAAAGTACCCTTTTGGCGTCAACATCACGTTATTACCGGCTCTCAACCCACCCGACTACGGTGCGTATGCGCAGGTCGTGATCGACGAGGGTATCAAGGTCGTCGAGACGGCCGGGAACAGCCCTGGGCCCGTCATCAAGAAATTAAAGGCTGCGGGCGTCACCATCATGCACAAGTGTACTACAATTAGACATGCACAGAGTGCCATCAACCTCGGCGTTGATTTCCTGTCCATAGACGGCTTCGAGTGTGCCGGGTGAGTCATGGAAAGCCAAACAGCCTCGCACGCGGGTTCTTTGCGTGACTTGGCTGACCATAGAAACAGACACGTGGGCGAGTCAGACATCACCAACTTCATCCTGTTGAGCCGTGCGCGTCAGTCGCTTAAGGTGCCATTCATCGCCTCGGGCGGCTTTGCAGACGGCCAGGGCCTGGCCGCTGCTCTCTGCCTCGGCGCAGAAGGGATCAACATGGGAACGCGGTTCATGTGTACCGTTGAGGCTCCTATCCACAAGAACATCAAGGACACCATTGTCAAGGCCTCGGAGGCTGACACGGCCCTGGTCATGAGGCGCTGGACTAACACCACCAGATTGTACAAGAACAAGGTCACGGATGCTGCCATCAAAGTCGAAAGGGAAAGCACGAGCGACAAATTTGACGAGATGGCACCGCTTGTGAGCGGCAAACGGGGCCGCGAGGTGTTCATCAACGGTGATCCGGATTATGGTGTAGGTCCTTCTTACTTCCGGGATCATATACCCCAACTTGGCTAACTTGACACGCACATAGGTTTGGACCGCCGGTCAAGTCATTGGTCTCATCCATGACATTCCTACGTGCCATAACCTTGTCACTCGTATCGAGAAGGAGGCAGAGGAGACACTGTCTTCCAAGTTGAAGCTAGTGGCAGCAAAGCCGAAGCTGTAAATAGACATCGTACTAGACTTTGTTGTTCCAAATTAGATATGGAAAACCCCAACTGAGAGATACCCACTTATGCTCTGTCGATTGTGACCATACAAAGTAAATGCCGTGTCTTGACAACCTCATTGGTTGAGTTCATTGTAATCGGTGGAGAGCAATGTGACACGGAGGTTCTCGTCCGATGGAGTATCAAAAGGTGCAGGGCTTTGAGGTCTTGATTACTCAGCCGCTGTCAAAACGGGTGGCGCGGTGGCGTACGAAAGCGAAAAGAAACGCGGGCTGTATTCAGGTTAAGTTTCACACCAATGGAGGAAGTGCCTCACTTTCTCTAGCTCAATGTCGCCCTGTACAATACGGCGAGTAATAACACTTGCTCTTATAACCTGACTATCCCCTATAATTTCTAGACACCCAAAGCTCTCTGTGCCGACGTCCAGTGACACAAGATAGCTTCGATTACTAAACATTGAGGCACCACCTTCCCGAAACCATGTCCCATCTGGAATCAATATATCTATATCAACACTAGAGACGCACGAGAGCTCAACCAATGGCGCCCTGCAGAACTGACCTTGCATGAGGATGTATCCCACGGGGGTGCGGGGGCCAAGGTAGATCCGTAGGGCTGTCTTATCAATAATCACACAAAAGCAACTTGGCCATTGCTCTCAGCTCCATAAAATCCTATTCATGTCATATATGCTATTAGGCTCCAGTTGAGTCAGTCAAGCTCTTGAATATGATCGATCACCACAAAGGATCCCCAAACTGGACCATGTCGTCAGGGATTGCACGAGCCCAGCACTCACGACAGCAAGGAACAGGGTAACTCATGCTCACCATTACGCTCGCTCCCGTGCCCACGTATTCGAGTTTTTGACTTCAATAAAAAAAAGCTAGATCCGGCATTGCGAACAATCCTTGATCTTGTCCCCCTATTCATACTTTCCCGGGAGTGCCGAAAATGCCTCCGGCCATGCACATTCAATGCCGATGAGGCCAGCCATTCGGAAGTTCTCAGGAAAGAATCCGGCGAAAACTGCCGCGCGTGTTTTATTTATTCTTCTCTTTTAAAGTTCAAAGATAACCGAGGCCTTCCCTGCTCACCGACACCCCCCTCGACGATGATAAAAAAAAATTTGTCTGGAAGTAACGTTCTTTCGCAGGCTCACCACATCGGGTGCAATGATATCCACTTGCGATATCTATGACTGAGCATTCTCAGGGATTATCCTTCCCAGCAGGACGGGCGCCAACCAGCCATCAGTGGAACGCTTGGTAATACCCGGCTTCCGAAAGCTGAATTATCCCAAGACCAGCATGGCCCAAGGCCAGCCAGCGCCATGATACCTGGTTAGCAGCAAGACCAACGCACAGAGGTGGATGGTGCCTGAAAACCTAGACGTGCGTGTCTGCATGGGAAAGTTTCCAAGTTCGCGCTGTATTGGGATTTTCATTCCAGTCATGCCCAATCGGGCTACATACCTTTCTAATTATCGAGATCACAAAGTCTCCAGTACATGTTATGACACAACCTACACGGCGGATGATGTATCCCCTACGGAGATAAGACACTTGAGTGCCAGACATAGAAGAAGTCGGGTTACGAGCAATATCCCCGCAGGTCAACGGAATATTATGTGATAATGCGGAAATTTGTAATGTTACTTCATGGAGACAAGGAAGTCCGGGAAAGTGGAAGTTCAGAGCACGTCTAGAGGTTTATTGAAATCAGTCGACATTCTTCAGTCGAGGTGCGGTCCTGTGTTCAGTTTTGTGCAGTTTCCTAAGCTCACTCGATGACTATACACTGCGTTGATTATAGAGGGACTGTGAAATTATTACGATTATCGATTAAACGCTTAGCAGCCTCTTTTGCACTGTCTATCAAGGTATGATCCAATTGTCGTCCTTCAACCCAGCATCGAATCTACAGATAGTCAGCACACATGTGTTTGGTCACACCTAAGGAGACTCACCCTTGCTCGCCTACAATGACTTTGGTGTACTTCTCCAATTCCTTCAACTGCTCCACACAACCTGTCAAACTCTCGTTATAAGAGTAGCTGTATATCTGTGCCCATTTCTCAACTTCAGTCTTTTCACTTGTCGAAAACTTGCCGCTGATCATCAATTCAGCCTCCAGTGCTTTAGACTGATCCAATAATTCCTTGCGGGCTGCTGCTGCATTGGGGAGGTATTTCTAAGCGCTATTAGCAACAGGGCGCTCTATCAATGGCTGATCATAAGTGAAAACTTACCGGCACTTTCCTATCCGCTCTCAAAGCTCCAGACAACACGTATAGGTTAGTCATTATAGTGGCAATGGCATCTCTACGATAACCTAGGAGTCGAGCTGCTGCTTCGGTGTTGTCTCGGACGAACTGAGGATGATAGAACAGCGATGATTGACGCAGCGCTACGACATATTCGAAAAATTGCTCACATGCGTCGATGAGCGCTGAATAGGGCAGAGGGTCGTAAGGTGATCTCAAGCGTATTTCGTGTCTTGTAAGGCCCTGCTTTTGTAAGCTAGTGACTACGCATGGCTTGTAGACCTGCAATGGACATACCAAAAGTTGTCGTAGCCTGACAAACCCTTCTCTCAATCGACCCTCCATGATCTCTGATGCTTCGATATCCGCCTTCGTGGGCTCATGACCTTCTTCGTAGTACACATATTTTGATACGATACCTAGTAATTTTAGATTCTCGAATTAGATTACCAAGCAAGCCAGGAGAATCTCCTAGCTAACTTACTTCTGTAAATGATACTGCAATAGAACAACATCATCGAAATTGCTTTTCGAAGATCGTGGCGAGCAACGAATGGCCAGATTATCCAGTTGACAACAATCGAAGCACTGACACCCACAGCAATTGCGCCACCTCGCGTAGCAGCTATGACTGCAGGAGACTGGTTGCCTTGGTATGAATACTCGGTCAGAGACACTATCGTAAATGCGATGCAGCCTACAAGACCGGATCTCTGACAAATCAAATTAGATGATTCCAAACTAAGATCGATACACGGGCTCCAGCAAATCACTTACAGGGTGTGTGCTTTGCGTGAATCTATAGATCATTGGAATCATGAAGATCAGGGCGAAGACGGCAGTCACATAAGGATTGCCATTTCCAGCGATGTAAGACAGGCCACCCCATAGTGCGCCGAGAACCGCGCAGAGAGCCCTGGTGAATAAGTCTTGTACGTTTCCTCCAACACTGTGGTCCACTTGTTCAGTTGGGATCCGAACCTGGGTCGTAGGCAAAAGCTTACCGAGGTGCCATGATAAGCCAGGCCATCACCACAGCCCACCAGGCTTCATATGAATTCCACCACGCATTGGTATGCGCCAACCACGCTGGTACTGAGAGTAATGATGTAACTGCAGCAGTCTTCAGGCCAAATCGTGTCTCAAATCCTTGCGCTCGATGCATCACTTTCCACACTGATTTGCCAAGGCGTGCCTTCTTTGTAGGCGACTCATCCTCAATCTCAGTTGCAGTCATGGTCGAATGCATCTTCTCTAACTTATTCGTGGTGACATCTTCCCTCCTGGAGAGTGGTTCGTACTCTTTGGATGCAATTCGCTCAATCACCTCTGCGATCTCATTGAAACTTCTGAAGTAGGAGCCTGGGATGCAACGCGTTAGTACACAACGCCACCACCAGTGATCTTTTGTCACCGCAATGGTAAGACGACTGGATTTCAGAGCTAGCCTCACTTGGAGACAAGGATGCACGCATGCTGAGGAGAGCTTGAAAGAGTTTGAAGCAATGACGTACCTGCTGTAAGCCCTCCTCTATCATGTCTGACCTGCGCATTTGTGCGGTGTAAAGACTTCCAGAAAGGATAGGTAGGAGGGTGGAATCTGGGCCTCTCAGGTTTCTGCTGCTGCATGTGATTGACCTTTACCGCTAAAGCTTCGATAGCGGTTGCCGCTTGGTGAACCGGTCTACAGAAAGCAAAAAGCTTTACAACCTCGGGGTGTTCGGCGTATGTTGGTGGCAGCTTCTTGCTTGCGAGGACACTATCCTGAACAGTCACAAATGTGATGATTCGTCTTCGAAGCTTGACCAGAAACCGCGCAACATCGTCTGAGATGTTTGCAGGGGGGCCAAGATATTGCCGATGTCCACACATGTCCATCAAGACGGCATCGCAGCTTTGCAGTGTGGTTCTCATACCAGCAAAGAGATGCTCAGTTGGCTCCACAAGGTTTTCTGCGACGAATTTGAGCAATTCTATTTCATGGGCAGAGGTCCCTGCTGGGGTTTGCTTGTCAACATTAACGACGAAGTCACCACCTTGAAGGCGTGTATCGTCGGATTCTTCCCCATTTCCCGCCCCAGCGAAGGTATCAAAGAGCCTAGTGTTTGATTTTAGGCTCAGCAGAGCTCGAATAACCCCTTGCATAAGATTTCGCAATTCGAGGACATCTTTTGGATCGAAGAGCGTAATGGAAAAGTCCAAGACAAGGTCTCGATACGTCTGCGATAGGTTGACAAATGCCTGTGCAAGCCTCCGGCGAGTGAGCTGATCGGTCCGAGACCTGGAAGATCCATCCTGCGCTTATCAGTATATGGCTTTTGGGCTGTAGGTCTTCAATAACAATAACATACCACCATTATAGAAAAAGCGTTATGAAGAGAAACGGCCAACGGACGCGCACCGGCATCTGGGGCCACGACAACACATGGAATCATTGCAATGACTTGTCCCAATACCCATGGAACACCGTAATCAAGTAGTTTAGACCATGACACTGCATCATTGGACACGTCCGCTAAGCAAGTATAGCTTACCGCAATTCCAGCGCAAATAATCATTTGATATGTCCTGATGTAGTATGAACGTAGAGACGCAATGACAAAAATAAAGAGGCACAGGAACATGGCCAGAATGCCACCAAAGCCCAAACGCGCAGTTGCAGTGACAGTGGATAGCCAGAGACCAAATGCACCCCATCCCAAACCTGCTGCGGTCCCGATGATCGTGAGGATAGTACCCTCAACTTGAGCACCGAGAGCCCTTCCTGGGTGATTCAGCAGAGCTGAGATGACCATGACATAACTATGCGGGCCAAGCCAAGATCTCACCGGCGGTACGAGACAAAGAACGTAGGCGATGAAGAAGCCCAGGAACGACTTCAGAAGTTTGATTCCCGCCCGAGTCTGCGTAATTCTGCGTACAACACTCTTGACCTCATGCCATTGTTTGGGAAAGAAGTTTGTTAATGACAAAGGGTCCTGCTTGCGAAACGCATAGGGCAAAGTGAGTTTCGCATGCCACATGAGATCATCTAGGTCGACTTCCTCGGGCGGGTAGAAGACAGCGTCGAAGAAGCTATCTCGGAGTTCCGCTACACCGTATGTGTTCAAAGTCTCACTATCATCAAGGATTGAGTGTCTTCGAGGATCTGACGTTTCACTCTCCTGGCCGGTCTCAAACAACCTATCTAGCGAAGCAACTGAAGGCTGTCGCTGAGGAGTTCTGCGCCGAAAGACACGCGAGGCTGTTGTGTTCCTACTAGAGTTCTGGTGGATGTCCAGGCCGCTGGTTGCCTCTGTTTGGACCTGCAAGAAGCCTGACGGCTCCTGGCTGTGAGTGGCTACCATGATTCAGCCAATGACATGGCCTGTCGCGTCTCATCTGGGAAGTAGCTTTCCTCGACTAGAGCTGTTCCACGCCTGGCATTGGGCGTAACAATGTCAGTCAATTATTTGCGACCGCGTGGCATGCGAGCCCGATGAGAGAAGATGCGCGTTGGGTTGTGAGAGAAAAGAAAAACGGCTCATGATCTGTGAGACCTGCGAGTGCTTAAGTCTCCCCTTCCTTCTGGCTGGGACATCCTCGTAGCTTTGGGCAGGCACGCCCGATACTCATAACATTACATAAGCGGATGGATTGAGTGACGATAAGTCGATTTATGCCTTAAACGAGTTGGTTACCCCGCCGTGCCCAGAACTTCTCCGAGAAATTGGCTGCCCCTCCAAAGCCTCACCAAACATTGGACGTCAACACCAGCAAACTTTTATTTGTTCATCAATCAGCATTCACCTGCGTCCCTTTCGACAGAACCAAGTCGACAACTGATACCGACCGCTTCTATCCAGCTTTCCAAGCTTCAAAACTCCAGACGCGATGGCTGCCAGTAAGTTCTGCAACCTCGGCGCATCCTGGCGCATCTCTTTCCACCCGATGTCTCACACAGGTGCCTGTTATGAAACGCTGAGGGCATTTTGGCTAACGAGATTCCCAGACTTCGAGGAAGTCGCGAGTGAGTGATAGAACGAATATTTCCCTAGGCCGACAATCGCCTACCTCGGCTCGACTAACGCTTGGCGGCGAACAGAGCAATTCGTGACCTACTACTACTCCCAGTTCGACAGCGACCGAAAACAGCTCGCTGCTCTCTACGTAGGCGATAACTCAAGGAAATATGCCGGGGAACATGGGGCTAATTGTTGGACGTAGCGTGACCAGTCTATGTTGACTTTCGAGTCTACGGCTACTCAGGGTGGTGCAGCTATTGTCGAGAAGCTTGCTGTGAGTGGGGCGACGATCTAATACATGAAGGGATGACTAACCAGATGTTCCCAGAGCCTTCCCTTCCAGCAAGTGAAGCACCAAGTTGCCACTCTCGATGCTCAGCCTAGCGTCAACGGCGGCGTTTTGGTGCTAGTCACTGGCCAGCTTCTGGTGCGTTGAGAAATCACCGTTGCGATGGCCGAGTTTGAGAGGCTAACGTTCGATTGTAGGTTGATGAGGAGCAGCGCCCCATGAGCTACGCCCAGGCCTTCCAGCTCATGCCAGAGGGTGGCTCTTTCTTCGTCTTCAACGACGTCTTCAAGCTTGTCTACGGTTAGATCCAGCATGACTTGAAAATCGCGAAAGGGGGTCATTTCTATATAACGTCTCCTACGACAAGGGTTGAATATGGCAGCGCATGAAGATGACGCTTTTTGCGCGGGAGCTGTTATTACGGTCTTCTATGGAATGAAATGGTCCAATATGAGGCGGACCCATCTAGAGGCTGTCTCGCGCTGTTGATAT
Organism: Seiridium unicorne; assembly: GCA_039778275.1. NCBI lineage: Eukaryota > Fungi > Ascomycota > Sordariomycetes > Amphisphaeriales > Sporocadaceae > Seiridium > Seiridium unicorne. Next base: position 728,197 of record JARVKF010000002.1, on the reverse strand, counting down.
CGATAGCAACGATAAATGAGGAATGAAACGATACGAGGTGTGATCAATAGACTCGGGTGCGTGGTCGCATTGGCACAACCGATTCCGATTTCTGCTTGCAAGACTTGGAGATTCCCATATGATAGCCTGCCTAGTGGTGGAAGAGTGGTAGAATGTCCCTACCTAGCACAGCACAGCCATGCAGTACGCGTATAGTCATACGTAATGGAGGGCAGAAGCACCACATCCAAGGCGATTGTGATTTGGGCAACGGACAAAATGGTTGTTCTGATAGGAAACCGAGCTCCGTTCTACGGCTGCCTGGAAATAGGTTCGTTTTTTTTTTTTTTTTTTTTTCTTTGTCTTGGTATTCGAAAGGAGCAAACATGTAGGTCTGTCAATCAGCGGTGTTTTCTGGGCGTATCACCCATCAACCACAGCCTTGGCTTTCCATATGATCACTCAGCGCCCCTGTAAAGACATTTCCGTGCCGGGAATGACAGTCAGGTTGAGTTATAACGAAGGGATCATTGGGTGGAACCTGTAACGTCTGTTTCCAATAACAAAGTCCCACAGGGTGTGGTGATTCAAGCCTGAAGCTATTGTTCTGAAACAGGCCAAGTGGCCCAAGCGCTTGCATTCTTCAGTGCTGAGTTCCAGGGTCTTGGTTGGGGTCCAGGCACCGGGGCCGGCACCCACTCCAGAGCAGCCAGCGCAGAAAGAAGGCTCGGCTGGGCTGCTGCGGTTGCTGATGAGGCGGCCTTTAACTGGAACGGCAGCTTGGATGTGATCCACCACGACCTCGCAACGGGCTCAAGTGGACATCTGGTCATCTTTTGCAATTGCCAACGAACCTCAATTCAACAACAACGATAACAAAGCATCGCATTCACGATTTACGCCCGGTCATCACCTGTAATAGCACCAGCTAGTACTACGAGGTAGTCTTCAAGACTTATTCACGCCTCCCTTCGACTGTAGTCCGGAACCGCAAGCTCCCGACTCCCGCATACCAGGTCTCCAAGCTTTAGATCCTGTCGTCGTCAGCTACATCATAGCTGCGAGCAAAGAGACAATACACTACCTGCTGTTCACATCTGTCTACATACTTTCACCATGACTCTCAAGGAGGAGTTCGCGACCAGAAACTTCAGTAAGCCTCCATGGTCTAGCTCCGTCGCATCTTGTTGTGATACCCCATTGTATCATCAGACACTAACAGAAGCTCCAATTCAGGCATTTACGGGCAATGGTAAGCTTCCAAGAACTGTCGTCTCGCTTCTCGAGCTTGCGCATACCTGGTGGCCTCGCCTTATCATCACTGTTCCCTTGTGCTCCAGTCTGCTGGAGGCTGGCCACAGCCTGCGATCACCAGTACTACATGCATGTCATACTTCACTAAACTAACGGTACCTCTACTAGGCTCGGAATTCTGTCCATGATTCTGTGCTTCGCGCTCGGAATTTCGAATATCTTCACCTTCAATCCCCTCATCATCATATTCTGCGCTCTCGCATTGTAAGTAGCTCCACTGAAGCTGAAAGGGATGCGCCTCAACGGCCGAGGAATTGTTTACTAAAACTTTATGCGCAGGGCGTCCTCCTTCATCATTCTCTTCATTGAGGTGCCGCTCCTCCTCCGAATCTGCCCTACCTCATCCTCCTTCGATGCCACGATCCGCAAGGTCTCAACGAACTACATGCGCGCCGCTACTTATGGTGTTCTGAGTCTCATTCAATGGCTGAGCGCGATTCCTGCAAGAACTAGCTTGATTGCCGCCGCCGTCTTCCTCTTGTTTACCGCCCTCTGCTATCTGCTTGCCGCCGTGAAAAATCAGGCTTTTGTTGGAAGCAAGACCTTAGGTGGTCAAGGTGTGGCCCAGATGATCGTATAGTGGTAGACGAATGGCGCACAATTGGGGGGTCGATCTCGAGTTACGGAGTCTAACAACGGTTCTAATGCCAGACCGGAGAGCCGGCGTGGGGTCTTGCGAATGGCTTTCGTGCCAATTACTAGGGGAAAGCGGTATGGGCAAGGGCTGTCTCAAGAACAATTGAGGAGCCAGGGAAGAAAAATATCCGGCATACTTTTGCACTGGGGTTTGGCGTAAGAGGCTTACGTGGACAGGGTTTTGTTTTGCAGATTCACTACTGTTTTTCCTACTAGGCTGGAACGATGCCAGATATTTCTGAACCAACATCCGTCAGCAATTATCCTACTTGGACTTCATACCATCTCATGTCCGCTAATCTCTGGCGTGATGGAGTGCCTGTTGCCCCATACGTAGGCCACCCGAACAGCACAAGTCTAACATGCGTTTGAGTTGGTGCTTTGGGCATAGCATACTGCATCAATCTTCTAAGATCGGCACGACCTAACTTGCAGGCTCATTCTGGAAGGTCACGACTGCGTCATTAGCCAGATATGCTAACTTGGGTCGTCAGCATAGGCTGATTACCTGAGAGCTGGCTATAGGTAATCAGATGCCACCTCTGTCGGCGTCTGCCATGGCCCTGTGATCACTCGATGATGGAATGAGTAACGGTACTAGAGAGATAAACAGTGATAAAATGAAAGGGTGAACGCGTAAGCTTCACTCAACGGAAGTGCTGGTTGCAATGAACGATCAGTGCTATTTTCAAAGTAGGCACCTATCATATGACATCAAAGAAGCCTTCTCCCCCTTATGCCGAACTAGGGTGAATGGAGGTCATCATTCTTGGGCATCTCCAAAGAGAGTACATATCACGGCTCCTATCCAAGGGGCAATGGCTTTGACCAAAGTAGCCGCTCTTCAACAAAATTTAATTTTAGTCTTTCTTTCCAACTTGCCTGAGGTAGCATCGTGCTAGTATTGATCAGTTCAAGAATATACCTTCACTGCAAGTAGTTGCGGAGATCGTGGCATCTCAATGCATTGCCTATAATAACCGCAGCATATATGATCCACCCTTTCTTAGGTTGTGTGTTGTACAGCGCCATGCAAGACCCTCCAAGTCGGAAAGTCACAATAGTCTATAGTGATCTATTTGTGTTACTGCGACACTATTTATGTAGCTGCCAGTTTTGCAGTTCCCGTTACGGTGTGATACATGTATCAGTTCAACGTGTAAAACCTTCGTGCGTAACTTGTTCATTCAGCAAGTGACACAATGCTAAGAAATGGTATAGTCGCGCCACCCCGAAACAATTCAATGAAGCGGCTCGGCTGCAATAAATCAATCAGGTCTTTACCGCTTTACCGAGCTTGCGATTCTAGGTAGATGTAAAGGAGGTGCGGGCTGTTAAGATAGAGTTAGAACGTGATCTCCTACCAACTTCAGTGAGGGGATCCGACTGGACCAGGTGACCAGACTCAGAGGGTGTAATATTTTGAAAAACATACATTTCAACTGTTCTTCGAGTGAATTGCACATATTTTCCATGTTTGACAGGGGGCAGCCATCCTTTTTCCTGTTCATGTTTTGAATATGTCGTCATTTCCGGAGCAAAGCAGCCTCGGATTTGCGGGGGAAGATCACCACACATACATCTCTGCTCTACGTACATCAAGGCACAGGCGGGTAGACACAGCAGTAGACACATCTAGAACGTCCCCACTAAGAGGTTAGCCGAAGCATAGGAAATATACAGATACGTGGGATGCTTTTAGAGGACTAATAGAAACAGCATGTAAGAATCAATCATGGCGGGCACTTCTATGGTCTTGATAATGTGAGGTCCAACGGCACCCATCTCCCTTATCCATCAGTTGGGGGCTTTGTTGACTGACGAACTCAATGAGATCGGTTCGTCAATTGTACACTGCAGTGACCCCTCATGGGTGTGGGGTTGGAGGGAGCAAAATGATGCACCTTACGCCACTAGCCCACATATCCAGGGCCATTGTGGTTCTTCTGCGCAAGCATCTGGCATCCAGTATCGTCGAAGCTGCAAGCTCTGCAGGCCTTGAAAGCCGTCGAATGCAACCCGTTTAAAGCGGCCAGTGTGGGCTCCGCAGGCCGTATCCGACACCGTTAGGTTGCACGGCACCGTGCTGACGATGCCGAAGAGGTACCCAACAAGTTCAGGTCTGAGGCCTCCCCTCGCTATGAAGAAAAGCACAAACAAGCAGCAAGAAAAGACCTCATATTGAGAGAAATGCCGAGAGGGAAACTCGGGTTGCCAAAAGGGGGAGACACGACGGCTTCTTGACCGCTTTGTTGACCCTGTGATTGTGCAGACTTTAAAGGGCCAACCTAATGCATCGTGATCAATGGGGAACCGCGACGGTGGTGGTACTTAAACGGACGGAGTATTGTACACACACTGTCCCATACGTGTCCGGATGAAGCTTCCCAAGTTGTCCGTAGCCTGTGTCCCCAGGGCGACGCCACGGCAGCTCTCAGCTCTGCCTGTCATCTGACAGGAGAATGGACAGGAATCATAAGCACGAATATAGGTGTTTCAATGATACATGGTAACTGGATAAAGTTTGCTGAGCCAAATCTTGAAAAATGGTCGTTTAAAATCACGGCCAAAAAAAACCATGAATCACAGAGGAGTCAAAAAGATTCTTGTGAGAAAGGGCGGTATTTCTCCCAATGAAGAAGAGCCTTTTGAGCAAATGTATCCATCCATCCAGGTCCATCAGGTGCTGAGCTGTTAGTTGCTGGTCTTTTTCCGTGCCATCACACGCATGGATGCCAACAACTAGCATCTACCACCCCACCAAGACAGCAGGTTGAGCAGGGCTGGCCACTTGAGGCGCAGGACCGGCCCTAGCGGTCAATGCTAGGATGATGACACCTTCAAGGAACCTCTCAGGTACTCCGCAGGTAACCCCAGCTCTGCCCAGCAACCAGCAGAGCTTACCAAAGCTCGGGTTAAGCTTCGATTCTGCTTGACGTTCCTACCCACTGCCTCACCAGCATCGTATCGAGATTCTAGCGGGATACCTGTGGGGTACTGGTGAGAACTGCTCAAGCCGACTGGGAATAAGAACAACCAGTGAAAATCTAGAGAGCATCGTGGAGACCTGTTCACCTGAGCACCACAAGACTGCAACGGATCATCCCTGCTCAAGTTGTCGTTGCTGTAGCTAATGGGGAACCAAGGTAGAATCATGACATCGCAATGGCCAGTCTCGGCAGAACATACTGGGCCAAGGACATGTGGAACGTATTAAAAGCGATCTGCTGCCCACGAGGTTTCACCATCGTGAACGTCTACAACACGTTAAGCAACTCCCATTGCATTTTCCATCTCACTACTACTCTGCCCTCCCCCATTGTCAGCATCTAGCCCGTAGCTCATCTCCTCACTGCGATCTACGGCACAGCACACCATCAGCGTTGTCAATTCAGGAACCGGAACCAGCAGCCGTTTAGGTTCTCCCGCCAAAAGCGTAAATATAGCAGCATCACTGCGGATACGAAACCAACCCGACCTATTACGCATCACCAGTAGGTAAGCCGGGCATGACTGCCAACCCTCGCAATGCTGAAGTCCCTTCATGTTCTCTCATTATTTGAGAATTTGGTATTTTGCGCCCCGCGTCAAATTGCACCGTCCTTGGAGGGATTCCAGCGTCAAGCAAAGCATTACACGGCGCGTTTGGTTGTGGTGTTATCCACTATCACCAGTTGTCAAACAACGCTCAACACAGAATTCCTGCTGCGACACAGCTTCGTTGGGGGTCGTCGGAATCTACTCTTACTGCCAGATTCATGATTCGTCCAGCTGAACACCTAGCTCCCTATCTCTGCCCTGTTACATACTCTTATCATTTGGTTTGCGTTATCTAAAGCTCTCGAGCCAGCCCATCTGACTGACCGCAGTTTCGAGCCGTCCGTTCGCAGGCTAAGAGGACGAGCCAAGCATCGTTGTGTATCTCTCCGACTTGCTTAAGACGACATACTGTACCTGTTCAGCTCTGACTCGTCAGACGTGTACTTTCCAACCGATATCAGGAACCTTGTGGCCTTTAATGCGGTATGTATGCCCGACACACTTATCATGCAAGCTGATTTGCTTTTCCCTGGTTGGCTGCAACCCATGCACACGCATCGTCAACTTTTCAAGCACTCCCAGTTTGCATCGAATTCAGAGTGCAAACTTTTTCCCGCTGATTCTTACCCCCCCTGTTTCTCGAAGAGAATTTGCTCTGGTTTTCTGCCTTTCCATTGCAGTGTTGTTTTTACCATACCTTTTTCACAGTTTTGCCATTGCTGACTTACAGGGACCCATGTATTAGGTCACAGCTTTCCTCGTTTGACGTCAGTTACATCATCGAGATCTTCGAGCCCGATATTTGACCACAACCGAAAAACTTCATTGTTCAAGCCGCACAATCATAATCTACCAATGTCAGCCGCCACAACAATGCAGCAAACGCCCGCAATCCCACCTCGTCCTTCGAGGAGCCAGGACAAGGACAATGGCTCTTCCATTCCGGCCATCCCACCTCGTCCTGCCAAACGCTTCAACCGCTCCATCTCGCCTAATCCCGATCGATTCGCTCCATCGCCATTGAACGAGTCGCCATTTGCCCCCAAGAGTCCCGGGCGCCGTACGTCTGGCACCATGCTCTCCGCAGACCCCATCGAGCGTCCCGGCAGTGTGAGCATCCCTAGCATCGGCCAAGAGGGCCAAGAATATGCCGCTGTCACCGACGAGCTCAGCTCGTCTCCCGAGAACCAGCGAGCCGTTTCTCCCGAGCAGACAAGAACAATTGGCGAGGATGTCAAGCTGCATGCTCCTAAGCCTAAACTACCCCAGGAAGCCGCTAAGCAGAGAGTTGCCGCTGTCACTCGTACCGATTCCGACCGCGCTGCCTCTTTTGGCATTGGTCGTCCCAGCAGCGAGGACCCGTATCCCAGAACCTTGAAGAAGAAAGCTAGCACAACCAGTCAGCTGTCTCATGACAGTCATGTTGATGACGAGCAGGGAATCCCCGAGATTGGTATCCGCGTGCCGCTGCTGGGCCACGCCGGAGACATTCAGGCCCCAACACCTGGCCCAGGATCATCTTCAACGCCTGATCTCCCCAAGTCCAGCACTCGCCATCATACTAGGAAGACTAGCGGGCGTAGCACATTCGGGCAGCTGCCCCCTGACAGCTATGGTCTACACGGCCATGGTGTCGAGCACACCGATAAACTTGAGAAAGCCTATTATGAGAAACACCCCGAGGCAAAGCAGTTCGATCTTAGAAACCACCACTTGCACGACCGTGTCAAGGATTATCACATGAGCAGCGAAGAACTCAACAAGCTTGTGCGCGACAGCAGTGGTGGAGCCGGTTTCGGTAACAGAAATTCCCTGATAAACTTTGGAGTACGTCTAACTAGTTTTAGGATCCACGGAATATGTTGGAACCCCCAGTGAACAGGTCGGCTTCCAGGCCACCGAGGAGTACACGTCGCGCATGTCGTCGCCACGCCCTGCCTCTGCCGCATCCAAGCGGCCCGACAGCTATGCCGAGTCTCCCTTGAAGAAGTCAAGCATGCCTGATATCTCTGTATCCGCAGCTGAAGGAGAACAGGAGCAAGAAGAGGACGATGATGATGTCATTCATGTGGACGATCCAGCCCGTCGTGGTGGATTTGCCAAATACGGCAATGCTCAGACTGTGGTTCGCGATGCTACCGAGGGAGACTATGAAGCCCCCATCCTTGCTCCTGATGAGGTGGCCAAGCGCTCCTCTCATTATGACACACCTGCTGTTGAGCTACCGCCGGAACGCCGTGGCAGTAGTTTCGAGATGGAGCAGCCCAGGAGCAGGCCTACCAGTCGTCCAGGAAGTATCTATAGTCCTCCGCCACCGGAGATCCGCTCTACCCCATTGGACGATGTGGAAGAGTACGAACCTCTGTTCCCCGAAGATGAGAAAAGTCAGAAGAAAGCCATTGCTGCTGCCAAGCTAAAGGAGATTCGCCAACGCTTCCCAAGCCGTGACATTTGGGAAGACGCACCTGACAGTGTCCATGGTACGGCCGAAGTCTCCACTCCAGAGCCATCAGAAGGATTCAAGAAGCCGGAAGAGTCGATATCTGATATCGTGCCCCGTGAAGGTGAGACGGCTGCCCAGGCATTCGCCAGGAAACAAGAAGAATTAGCCGAATCGGAAGACCGCAGCCCCGACAGCTTCCTGCGAAATAAGGCACGGCCTCGTTCATGGGCCGAGGCACAACCTCACCTGGCCAAAGAGATGAACCAATTTGGCCGACCATCTATGGCACAACGTTTCCCCAGCCGCGATGTTTGGGAAGACACCCCTGATTCGCTCCGTCTTGAGACGACCGTTTCTACTCCACAGTCTGAAAGGGACCCGCAATCTGCGGCTGCAGATGTGAGTCCTGTGGAGAAGCAGGAAAAGCCGGCTGTACCCGCACGACCTGTGAAGAAGCTTTCTGGTGATGACAAGCCCACCATCCCAGACCGCCCGAAACCTCAGATCCCTGCTCGCCCTGCCAAACCCGCCGCTACCGAGTCTAAGGAGGCGGAAGCTGCGCCAAGGCAGAAACCAGCAGTACCGGCGCGGCCAGTCGGTGGGAAAATTGCGGCCCTTCAGGCTGGGTTCATGTCCGATCTCAACAAGCGCCTTCAACTGGGACCTCAGGCTCCCAAGAAGGACGAGCCCAAAGAGGAAGAGCCCGCCGAGGAGAAGGAGAAGGCACCTTTGGTGGATGCCCGCAAGGGACGTGCCAGAGGTCCTCAACGCCGGGCTCCCACAAAGAGCTCTAGCCCGAGTGGTGCCGCACCACCGGTATCCAACGGTAGGCCTACGTTGAGTTTTTCTACCACCCGAACATTGTGGTGTATCAATGAAGAAGGCACCATGAACGTCGAACAGGAAGAGGAGCCATATGAGGAAGATGCAAAGCCAGTTGATGGCAGCAAGCAATCGGAAGAGCCGTCGAAAGAGTCTGAGCAGGAGGTCGGCACGACAGCAGAAGGTTCGGATAAGGCGAGCGAGCCAACAGCGAGTACCAACGCGAGCACCAACACCACCACTGGCACAACAGAAACGAAAACGTTAGCTACTAACACTGCAGGCGAGTCCATACTGGAGGAAACGGTGGACAAGAAGCCGGAGGGCGACCAGGTGGCAGATGTTGAAGAGATAAAGGATGATGTGGTCGACTCATAAACTTACATACATTGCTACTCCAGCGATAGCTTTGGACTCTTTTGTTCAAAGTTAGCGTCATTCTAAGCTCAATTACTAATGGCGGTGGGATATCGACAAGGAGATATCTCAGTTACTGGGAAACATCGTAGACCGGATGACCTATGCTTGCAACCATGTCGATATTTTGTCTTCTTTGACCTCGTTTCTTTAACCTTGAATAAAAAAGTTGTAGTTTTACCACCAGGGCTAGCTAGCATAGCGACCTTCAAGCAAGAGCATAAATAGTTGAAAGAAATATAGAGAATGCTCTGAGATCGTTGACCTCGGCGAAATGTTATGCGGGACAGTTGAAATATGGCGCACAATGGTGCGAATGTGTTTTAAGTTAACTCATTTCTTCTCATGAGCAACATGTCGCCAACACCTCGTTCACAATGTTAGAACCGCTTGGTTAGAAATTGGTATATTGATTTTATGTGTATATATGTATATACATGCTTTTCACTTCACTCTTCCTTCCGGGCTTAGAACCAGTAACAGTCGGAACTACGCTACTTACTTACACAGCCGAGGACCGCTGTTTACGGTGCCAGAGGCGGCGGCGGCGGATGCGCATTCAGCACGACCTCTGCCACGAACCTCTGGATATCCTCGTCCGTCTCGCCGTCGGGCGGGCTGTAGCGGAACATCTCGTGGAGCGGCATCCTGACAAAGTGCCGGCACGTGTGCAGCGCGTCCCTGAGCGTCGGCCGCACGTCCGGGTCCGATTCGTTCCGGTGCACCGACATGAGGTTGGCGACAAAGAGCCGCAGGTCGACGTTGATCCGGCGGTTGGTGCAGAAGCCCTGGTTTGCGCGCGTCGTCACCACGACCCGGTCCGGGTCGCGGGCGTTCACCCAGCTCCAGGTCATTTGGCGCGGGATCCAGGAGAGGCCTGGTACCAGTGGCACGTCGATGCTCGCCAGAGTCTGGATTATCTGTTTTGTTTGGTGTGGGTGGTTAGCAGGATGTTCGTTTATTGCGTCTTTGAGGGGCTGGGTTAAGGACAGAGGGAAACTGGAGGGGTTTGTGGCGGAGGGGAATGATCAGAAGGGGATTGATGACATACAGAGCCCATGTAAAACAAATTCGAGTACACTCCGTACCCGTCGGCGTAATCTTCTCGAGGTTCCGACACCAGCCCCGTGCGGCCAAAGTCGATTAACTATTCACAGTCAGAGGTTAGCTTATGCCGTATATGTATTCCGGGGGACGGGGGGATGTTGACATACTTTCAGAAGAGGTGTCAAGCCGTGTTCACCATCGGGCCTAAGCCCATCGAGGAGGATATTTGGGCCTTTTATCGAGTTATGACACAGAGTCGATGGCTTTACTGCTCCTCCTGGAACTTCTTCTTGCTTTCCCGGCTCCATGAAATCGTAGTAGGCCAGACCGACACACATTCGCATTACTGTTTGTTGATCATATTAGCAAATGTTCGCAGTTCAAAAATGGACAAGGTAAGGGGGTCGGCTGAGACCAACAACTAAAAGGAAATAAGAATAATAGAAAAGGGGGGGGGACGCACAGCATAAAGCAAAGCCCCATAGCAGCCTGCTGGGGACCGGTTTCCCATATGCCACGAGCCGTTCTCGCAACGTCTCCAGATCACCCATAGGCAGGTACTCCAGTATAAGAGCCGGGATGATGTCGTGCTCGTCGTCATCGTCATCGTCGTCGTCGCTATTTCCACGGGTCCTGGCTGGAACCTCGATGCTCAGTCCGCTCATGTCTGCTGCTAGGCCGCTCGTATCCGCAGGGTCACCGCCGAGACCGCTCCCAGGGCTTCTTGCGGAATTCCCTCCAGCACCACCTCCAGAACTTCCTCCAGAACTGCCTCCCGGACTATTTCTAGAACTGCCACTGCCACCACCAGCGTTTCCTGAACCACCTCCGTTACCCGTAGCATTGCCCACTTCTAGATGATTGACATACAGAGACTTAATAAAATGTTCACTACCACTCAAGTATCCCAACCAACTAGCCTCGTTTCTCAAGTGTTCGTCACTGTCCTCCCCGTTGGGCAGCGTGCCCAGTGAGAACTTCAAGATGTACTTTTCGGTTTCAATGGGGCCTCTTGATTGAGGGTTCAAGGCGGTGAACACGCCTGTCCCACCGTGGCTCCCATCGCCTACATACCGGTCAAACTTGAGATGGTAATTCGTGGTAAAGTGCTTCTTGACCTGGTCTCGGATCTTGGCGATTCGCTCGGCTTCGATACGGCGTGCTGCTGCTCTTTTTCTTACGCGGCTCTCACTCGAGGATCGCGTGTCGGCCATAGCTATGAATCTTTAGGTACAAATGGAGTACGAAAACGTCGGACAAGCTTGCGGGCGTTCCTTGTCGAATTACCGTAAATTCTATTCCTCGTGAGGATAATGGTGAGTATAAACTATGTCACTATAATTCCACAATGAGACTAATTATCGTTATATACATGCTGATATATATCGTCGTTTAGCCTTGTTGGAGCCTTGATCATGAATAGCATTGTTCGACTTCTTTCTACTCATAAAGAGCCGTACTTAAAATCCAAGAATACTTGAAATGACTCAATGCTGACCTTTCACTCATCGGCCAAAGAAGCTGGTGTAAAGGACAATGAGAAAATGGGCGGGAAGTGGGGAGCAGATGCCATTCACAATTTCCCACGTTCTTTGCTTCTTTGCTCAAGATTCTAATTACTAGAACTTGTCTTTACATACGACCATAGATCCTAGAAAACTCGGCATCCCGTCCGCTCTGCCCTAGATAAACTGGGGATCGCTAACATCTCACTTGCTAACATATCACTTAGCCGCCTAGTGCAATGGCTTTTGCTGACTCACCCACCCCCCTCCGTAACGCTAGCGTTACGCGCCGGGCCCGCTTTTCGACCTGTCCTTCTCTCAACACCAACATCCTACCGTTTACCCTTCATATTATGTCCGTCTTACTGTCTCCGGGATCATAATGCGCCAGCCTCTGCCTTGTTGGTCTGCTAGCCCCCCCTTTCTACCTCTTCTTTTCTTTTTTTCCATACATAATTTCCCGCTTTGGTTGTTTATATTCCTAATTCCTCTGTTTCTCTTTCTCCTCTTTTCTATCCCTTCTCTATCATTTATCTATTATTCGCTTTAACTACTATTTCCAAACAGCGACGAAGCGTACTTCACACGATACCCTTTTCTCTCATACCTTAGCGCTCGACCGATAGCCTAAAAATCCGTAGTGATGGGGAATCGTAAAGAATATAAGAGGCCCTAAAAGAGTCGCTTCCGAGAAAACCTCCAGAGGGACAAAAAACGCAACCGGCAAAAAGCACAGCAACTAAACAAACAGCACAAGGGCCCAGTTAAGGTCAAACGCGCAATCGCCCCAAAGACGGAATACGAACAATAGCGCATCTAGGATGCTTAGTTAATATGAGTCTTAAGGGCTTACGTAATAATTCTGGTTAGAAAGGCTAAGCATTCCAGCTATATGGAAGAGATCCAAGAGTGCGACCCGCGCCAGCTATGGGTCGACCTGCTAGATAAGCGACCCGTAATTTAGATCTTCAAATCCTTTTAAGAGCAGTATATGAAGAACTCTATTACGCTTCGGCCTACTCTAGGCCCCGAAAAGTATAAGGAAGTCCGCGGCGTCAACTCTGCCGGTTCTATCCTTGGCTTCTAGAAACTCCTACTTGCAGCCGCCGATAAATGCGTTATAGAGGAGAAGAGGCGGTTGGAACCTAAAAAAGTGCATCATTACACCACTCTAGTGTCTACGAACGGAAGACGATGCGTTTCAAGCAGGGTATGCATCTTTGCAAGAGATACTCGAGATGCCTAAGATGGGCGATATCGACTACATTCCTCTACATTAAAAGGAAGGTTTTGATGATAAGGAGATCATCCCACTGGAATATTTTAAATATAAAGAGATTTGGGATCGGACGCTCCTTATAACTGGTTATAGAGACTTGGAACGGCCTTACTCTATAAGAATCGGCGCGGCTAGTCGTCTTAACGGTATAGACGCCCTCGAAAATACTTTTAAGCCTCTTATTTAACATAATTTAAGTGCGCTAGAGCCAGTAATTCGTGGTTATATTCTGTCCAATACTAAGAATATTTTTCGAAGCTCTTACCAGCCACAGTATATACGTAAAAAGCTGTCGCATATAGCATTCGGTAAAAAGTTAATAGGAAAAAACGACGCCCTTTATACGCTGCTCGGTCGATCCTCTTTATACCGAGACGAGAATGCCCCTCTTTACCCAACCAAAGCACAGCTTCAACAACTAGAAAAGCGCCGTAATCTCACAGACTTACGTGCTAAATACGAACGTGCTATCGCAGCGAATAAGGGCAAATTAACCAACGTAAAGGCGAATCGGATTTCAGGCAGAATTTAATAGATCCGTAAGACTCTTAACGATTAAGTATGTAGGGATATTACCTTATTATCTAACAGATATAAAATACAAAAAATATTCGATAATAAGCGTATTATAAAGGCACTAAGCCAGACGTTATATATCTTTAGCGTCGCATAAAGGTCATTCTTATAATTAATTCGAAACTAAGCGTATAGATTAGTCGAATAATTATATAACGACGAAGTTAGAAGATATAGCTCGATCCTATTTACAACGTGCAACCACAAAATAGCGGTGCGGCTCAATGTTTCCAAAAAGCATATATTTATAATCGGCGAGATAAGCGAAGGTACTGAGACACTTAAGCGACAATAAAACTTATCCGATATATAATCTGCCTGCCTTTTATTATTAAGGGGTCTGTTTATATATTGCGAATATATATAATAACTATAAGATATTTAAAGCTTTATTATACATTTAACGCGACTTATTTAAAACTTTTAAATATAAACTTTAAAGAGTAACAACAATATATAAGAAAAACAAATCTAATTATTATAACGTAGCTAATTTCGTTCTAGTAGTTAATAGAATTCTTTCCGTTAACGGTAAAGTACCTTAAGTTTATTTATTTTTTTATAAAAAGATAAACAAGTATAAAATAAAGTAATTAAGATCTTAAAAAGTACACTTTTATTACGATACGATAATTAAATAACTCGTTTAACTTGCACCGCTTAATATAACTAACGAAACGAACCGGATTAAAACCGACTAAGAGATATACTATACAAAAACAATATAACAGCTCTTTAAAATGTATCCGTTTCTAAAATATAAAAATAAACAAACACAAATAAAATATATACCCCATTCTTAATAGCTTTACAAGTATATAAGAAATGCTTGGATAATAAGCGAACGGTAAAATTATAACACAACGTAGCGGAAAACTATAAATAGTTAGCAAAATACGCGGAGGCAAAGCAAATATATCGAAAATCGCTAAAGTTAAATAAGTCGGTGCTAGGTCCAAATCACCCGTCTACTATTCAAAGCCAAAAAAACCTCTAAAATCTTCTAGTCTTTTTTATAAAACGAACTCGTCGAATTATCGTTTAATTCTCAACAATATGGAAACAGTATTTAGTCATTATAGAAGGTATAATTATACAGACTTCACATATCTAAATATAAAGCACTATAACAGTGATTAAATCATTTATAGCCTGTCTCCGTATTATTAGCCTTGCAAAACATCCACCCTGCCAATCCATATATTTTTGCGATGCATTTTAGTTATTCAATCATTTCCCTTTTAACATTAACTCCTAAACAAGCTTAATTTTTATGGCTGTTACACGCCAAATAATTCGAGCACAATCGAAATAGATTTCTACGAATAAAGCTACTAACCACTTTTATCGCTACTACCTAATAAGCTCTTCAATAAAGGAGTTATCTTTTTGCCTAATAACTGCTTTGTGCTCGATATAATTGACTTTAAAAACACCGATAATGTATCTAACGACTTTCTAAACATAAGCTAAATAGGTATAGGGCGCTAATATCCTTCAACCTCAAGTATAGTGTACATCTCCAGCATTAAAAGCGTGTGTTTCCTATCTTAAATGTGGCTCGGAGGATATAATATAATTAATCCTTTATCATTTGCGTTAAGTACCCTTTAAAATAAAGCAGTTATATATCTTAAGATATATAAAGTGCCTGGTAATATGTAAAAAGGCTTGAATAACGTGTATATAATTCTAAATGTTTAAGTCTTAAATGGAATAAACACTTAGCTTATATAAAACTTCTAAAAAGCTACCATAGAATCCGCAATCCGCGTTTATACAGGGTATAATATTATTTTCTCTGACTATATATTAATATTGCCGGTGGCAACCTTTATTAGTTGGGCAGTTAATAGCGCAGCACGGAACCGAAGTTCGATCACTTAACCCTGTCGAAAAGATACGTACTTTATACTGGTTATTAATATCCTTGCAGGAGGCTGTGTATACATATGCCGGCTTTATACTTTACAGAGCCTATTTTAAGATGTAACATGAATTGATAGAGGGTACTTTGTAAGTACTCTCACCGCGTCTCGTTAATATACAGGCCCTGATTTCCATGAGGGATTGAATAGCATACACGCGTATGGGACTATGCGAGAGTGACGGGGAACTTCGAACTAAGATTTAGTAGGAGCTGTAATAATGGCTAGAATAAGAGTGCTAGCTTTCAGCAGCAAACCGACTAATACCACCTCCAGTCGGCATCTTGTTTGGTCTACTGCGCTAGCCAGTCACTTTCTGACAGCCAATCTCCCTTCTACGAGCTGTTCATTTACCTATTACCTGCTTAGCAATTGATATGAATTTCTCGGTCAAAGTGCCTAATTGACCGATTTTCGGAGACGCATACACAGAAACCCTTTCACTTGCTTTGTCACGACTTCAACTTACATGAATTATGGTTACTTTGTCTATCATAACTCCGTGTCCGGGAGCATTTCTCAACTTGCTTTGGTCAAGACTCGGCGCTCGGAAACAGTGCATCCATACGCCACTGAATGAAACAAACTAGAAGTATAGTCTCTAAACGTTCGCATGTACCGTTTAAACTGGTTTTTGATAAGAGCTCTATTGGACCAGGCTGCTTAACAGAAGTATGCTAAACAATATACCAACAAATACGGTCGCATTTATATGGTATGATCAGATTGTTTCCGCTTCTCCATAAATAAGCCGGTATACGAACTCTTCCATATAACCAGAAGAAGAAATTGCTCTCGATCAGTCTGACTTTGGTTCAGGAAGTCCGAATTGTCCAAGTTGTTGGATCGAGAGGATCATTGACTTCCCTGTATGTCCTGTCGAACATTTCAGAGTACACGTAACTCTGAGCCCATGCCTGTAACTTGTCAAAGCGCTTGCAAGTATGGACAAGAGTGGCTTTTGCAGTGCTCTGCCCACGGTTGTCATCCCACATCCAAGTCAGCGGAGTTATATCAGCATTACACATAAGGGATTGACGGATGGAATCAACACAATGGGAAATGTGATGGGGTTCGAGGACGCCCCCGTCATTGTTTGGATCGCCTTCGGAAAGGAGCGTGTAGTAGTCCGGGTGAAGTGCTTTTCGAATTGCGTTCTGGAACCTCGTATTAGCTCAGATATTCTTCGACCGTGACTACCACCCAATGAAGTTACCAGGCAATGCAGCTGATGAAATACATCAAGCTGAATGATGTAACGTTTCTAAGGATCATGCGGTATCATGACCGTGTGATTTGTCAATTCCTTAGCCATTTCAAGAGGAATGGCACTGATTCCCACTAGTTCTAGGATTAGCTTTTATATAGTCTGATAAATATAGGAATGCGTACTTTGGTATAGTGATTCCCACCTCTCGTCTAACTCTGGCGATGGTGCACCTTGAAATTCAGTGATGTCATCGTGGAGTCCGAGGCGAAATACTCGCATTTCATATTCCACGGAATTTTGAGCAGGACCTATTTTCTATCTAGCGACCGCTGACTCTACCAGCAAACATGGTCACTTACTGTATACCAATCGTGGAACTTCATTACACCTTGCATGTGACATCTGGCATAGCCTCCATGACAAGGCGAAGATTAACAATGACCAAAGTGCGACTAGACTCAAATAGAGTGTTCGCTGGCCTGGTACGAAGGACTTCGATGTACTGGAAGCATTTTTCTCACAATCGCGCTGTGCAGAAAATGATTCAGCATCATCCTCTCCATGTGCAAGCAAGGGCACATCCTGCTCTGGCATGGTGAATATTTGCCAAATACACAAGTGGTGTAAGTCCGGAGCTAGTAGAGTAGAAGGGAACACCTTGTGCGGTCCAATTTAGAGGTGAGGAATATTTCTTATTGTGTGTTTGACGCGGCCACATCTGCTTTTCGAAATAGTTAAAGAACGGAGGGTTGAGAACGTCGAAGATCATGTCAGGAGTAATCGAATGTGATCCTAACCTCAATCGCGTGAAGTGTAGAAGTAATGAGAACATCTTGTAAAGACTTGAGAAAACTCATGCAGAAGAAAGGTACACCGAAGTACTGGCGCGGTACAACGTGTGCTCATCTCAGTACCGTATTCGGCCCAGAAATGGGGACATCAGCTGGATATTCTGCGGTAGGCATCTTGGCCAATAGATTGAGTCTGACTTATCAGTCTGTTGCAATTGTCATAACATTTAATTGATCAGAATGATCAGTTGATGATCTGATCGTGTAAGCGACATATCCTGGCTAAATGCCCCACTCTGACCCTGTAGAAGCAACAAGCCATGGGTGTAAGTGCTCACGCCATGAGAATGTTTTGGCGGAGTCCAAGATCCTTGCGCTGGACTGTGCCATAGTGCTACATGAATCCTTGTCTTCTGTGCCATAATGAACAGTTTCCACAATTCGTTTCTTCTGGGCGATTCCTGCTTCGCTATTTGTTCTTTGACCTGCATTGAAACATGCGGTGGCAAAATTCCATTGGCTATCGCACACCAATTCGGCTACAGTGCACAGAAACTGTACACAACCGACGCCTCAGCCATTATCGCTCATGCTTTACAGAGACAAGGTTTTCGAGCCTCGCATCTCCCTGTCATCATTATCAAATAGCCCTCCTCTTCGAATACCGCATCCTCCAAGCCCAGGGGGGGGGGGGGGGGGGGGGGGGGGGGGGGGGGGGGGGGGGGGGGGGGGGGG